>VXBB01013008.1:702217-783662 GCA_013399915.1 Illadopsis cleaveri
CCCACCAGCGAGGGGGCTGGGGGTGCACGGGGACAGGACAGAGTCAGGACAGCTGACCCCAACTGACCCAAGGGATATTCCAGGCCATAAGGAGTCATGCTCAGCATATAGAGCTGGGAGAAAAAGGAAGAAAGTGGGGATGTTTGGAGTGATGACATTTGTCTTCCCAAGTCACCATTACTGGTGATGGAGCCGTGCTGTCTTGGGGATGGCTGAACACCTGCCTGCCCATGGGAGGTGGGGAATGAGTTCCTAGTTTTGCTTTGCTTGTGTGTGCAGNGTGCTGGTTTTGGCAGGAGTAGAGTTGATTTTTCTCATAGTGGCTGGTATGGGGCAGTGTTTTGGATTTGTGCTGGAAACACTGCTAATAACACAGGGTTGGTTTCGTTATCCCTTGGTGGAGCTCACACGGAGCCAAGGCCTTTTCTGCTCCTCAGCCCATCCCATCAGCGAGGGGGCTGGGGGTGCATGGGGACAGGACAGAGTCAGGACAGCTGACCCCAACTGACCCAAGGGATATTCCAGGCCATAAGGAGTCATGCTCAGCATATAGAGCTGGGAGAAAAAGGAAGAAAGTGGGGATGTTTGGAGTGATGACATTTGTCTTCCCAAGTCACCATTACTGTGATGGAGACCTGCTGTCTTGGGGATGGCTGAACACCTGCCTGCCCATGGGAGGTGGGGAATGAGTTCCTAGATTTGCTTTGCTTGTGTGTGCAGCTTTTACTTCACCTGTTAGACTGTGTGTATCCCAATCTACAGGATTTCTCACTTTTACCCTTGTGATTCTCTCCCACATCCCACTGGGGCAGGAGCCATCTGGGGTCAAACCACAACAGTGTCACGTGTCTTTGGTGGTCACCTGCATCTGCAAGAGGCTGTAGGTGCCAGATCATTGTGCTGGGAGCTGCCACATGAATTACAGCCCCTCCTGCCTCCCCTGTTCTTCTCATCACAGCTGTTTCTGGCTGTGGGATATTCTGGGGGGGTTTTGAGGCTTCTCTGTATTGCACCAGCTTAATAAATGTTTGAAGTTGGTATGAGAGAATGCATCTGATTTTCCTAGGTCCCTTTTTAGAAATATTTCTGGTCTGCCAACTCGATGGAATAAGGAGACTGGAAAGCTATAGACTTCTGGTTGTGATTTCAACTCCAAACAGCAACAGCACACAGATCCACATGAGAGGAAAGACCTAATCCAGTCATATTCATGCAACTGGTATTTCTGCCAGAGACAACAGTTGCAAAGTGTAGCAAGTGATGGAAGGTCTGTTGCGATTCTTTTTACTTCACAGATCCTGTTGGGAAAACCAGCTGCTCACCAGCTCCTACTCAGCATGTGTGTCTGATTGTTCATGCCTTAGTGTCTGACTTTGTGCTGGTCCCCATTGAGTTGCAGTCCTGAAAACGTTGCTCTGGTTGTCGAGTTTGTTTTGAAATTGAATCCCATCCTTCATTGTAACTGTGGCCTTCCCAGTATTTTTTATTCCATCATCTGCACTGTTAGTGAAACACTGAAGACACTTGGATAGACCCCTGTAGCCACCTTTCTGTGCTGCAGTTATATGAAACCAGATTTGTACTGGGCCTGTACAGGTTTCAATTTGTTTGTTTATGAACATACACGATGACAAAAATCTCACTGAAGTCCACATATCTGATGATATCTACAACTTTTTGCTTATTTATGAGTCTTGTTAGTCTATCATAGAAGGAAATGTGATTGCAGTTTCTACTAGACGTAATTTATACCTGATGAATCCATGGCAGCTCCGAATGCTTACAAGTAACTTTTTATGTACTCCAAATTGGAGGAACTGAAGGTGGCTGGTCCTTAATTTGCTAGTTCCAAGGACCAAAGCCACCAGATCCTACTTCTTATTGATGGTATTGAAGTTACACACCTTACAGTAACTCACTAGAAATGCTGGAATTGATTTATGTAATGAATTTACAGCCTGCACCACTGCATGCTCACAGTGAGCCAAGACTTGACTAACAGAGGTGCATCTGATCTTTGCACTAACACTGTGAAAATCAATTGGGAATAAAAAAGACTGTAAACATCAAGTTCTGAAAAGGAAGAGCTAGTCCCTTATGCCTTTACGGAAGCAGACCTGAGATGGATGCCTGCAGGTGCACATCACTCTGCTCTGACAGTGAATCACTGATAAAGATTTTCTGAGAACAGTTACACAACCAGTTGTGCACCCCTTTAGAAGTTGTAGCTGCTTTGCTTATAGGACTGTTATGTGAGGCAAAAGCCCTGCTCAAGTGGACATTTTCAGTGCTTTTTTCCTCTCCAAGAATCTGTTTACCCATGCGAGGTTTGCTATTGGTTTGATAAAACTTTTTTCAGATAAATCAATGTCGCCAATTTCTATTGTCTTTTTTATCTATTGTGAAAAAAAAAAATTGAAATGTTGGCAAAGATTTGCAAGGCATTTTTAAAAATGTATATTTGTGGGGTATTTGTTTGGTTGGTGTTTTCTAATTAAAAGCAAAACTCCCATTTCTCTTTTAACAAAAGAACCCCATCCATCAGAAAATGCTCACTTTGGCAGTGAGGTGCAAAGTAGTTTTCCCAAAATCAATAGATAAGGTAGGTGGTGTCTTTCTTTTTAGCTCTTCGTTAAGATTAGAAGGAAGCACCTTCTAATTGAATTGAATTTTATACTGCTCCCCGGGGCATTTTTCTGGGAAGAACTGTTATGGTTCTAGACTAAAAATCTCCCATTTGCCTGAAGGAGTCCATTTTTGGGGTTCAGCTTACACTATTAGCCCAAGGACAGCTTTGTATAGTGGTGAAAAATCTTTTTGTGTCTATTGTATTGCATAAGATTTCCAGCGTTTCTCTTGAGAAGAGCAAATCTGGTCTTGGGATGGTGCTTTAACTCTTACTTAACACAACTGTGGTTCTGGCAACATTAACACCCACGGAACCTTGGGTAGGAGACAGAACAGGCACCCTCCCCCTCTTTTCCCACTCCCATGCTGGATGGCTTTTGCAATGTTATGCATCTCCCTACTAACACATCTCTTCTCTCTCTAATTTTCAGCCTGGACAAGAAAACCCATGCATGGATCAGAAAACAAATTATTTTTGCAGTGCTCCCAAGCTCGTGTGTTCATTAAAATACAATTGTTGCTAGGTCAACTGCAGAAACACTTCCTAGAACCTCTTCTCTCCTTCTCCCACCCTGGACAGACCCTGAAAAATATCAAACCACAGTGGGCTGGACTCCGCTACCGGGATAACCACATAGAGGGTGGTGGGACTGCAGTATTATCTCCACATCATCTCTTGTTATCCAGAAAAGGCTCTTCCCTGATTCTTCAAACAGGATTTTCCTGTTATTGTGTGTGGGCTGGGAGGTTTAACTACATTCTGACTCTTCCTTTGCTATGCGTGCAATTGTCTGCCAGAAATCTTTATGGAAACCTTTATGCAAGGAGGCATAAACCTGCTCAGGAGAGTGCTCAGTGCTCAACAAACCCAATCCTTCTGGGGGACAGCTGTCATCATCACAATACAGCCAAGTGAGCAACTGCCCCCCTCAACCCTTTACATTAAGGAACAGTTTCTGACTTAAGCCTATTTTGTATCTTGTAAGAAGATTAAAGAATTAAAAAGAAACCCGTTCAGTCCGTTTAATATTAAGCATATGACACATAGCTTTATCTTGTACAGGGTCAGAATCAACAGAAGGACGTAATGACTATACACATTTTATGCTGCTCTTGAGGACTTCTAAGCTGAAATACTCTGCCTGCATACATCTCCAGAGGAGCCCCAGGGCTTTGTAGTTGCATACAGACACCACTAGCCACGGTTCTTGGAAAAACCATTCTGAGTGACCAGAGTAAACACTTCAGTATACTGAAACAGAAAGCTGCCTTTGCTGTGCTGCAAAGGTTTGAGGAGGTGGAAAGTGGGTGGGATGGGGCTAAAGTCACAGCATCCCTGCAGACCCTGCCCAAGGAATCCCACACAAGGTCCACATGAATCAGCACTTTTTTCATCAAAGGTGTGAGTAGACCCTGCATCAGTGCAATGATGGCACATTGGTGTGGGGGACATGGAGAGGACAGAAATTATGGCCTTGAAGAAGGAGCCCTGCAGCAGATCTGTGCCTGCCAGCCCATTCCCCAAGACTGTAAGACAGTGATATGAGCACGATGACTTCTTGTCATACTGGCCATGCCTAAAGCCCTTGCCTGTCCCTCAGTAAATGCCAAACTAAGTGCAGCCATTTTGAGGGCTCTGTAGATTCTAAAGTAAAACAATTCACTGGCTGACCTAAATGCAATGATTACAGAAGTATTCACAATGTACTTCTTCACAACCATCATAAAAGTCCTGGGCCAATTCCCAACTGCTTTTACAATCTGTTTGCCTGAGTTGCTAGCAGGAAAAAAAGCTCCAGCTACAGTTTATTTGCATGGTGTAGGAACATACAGCTGCCTAATATTCCTGTTTATTTACAGTACTGTGTTTGTTCAAAATGTACATACAGTAAATATTGTCAAACATAAACAATCCACAATGAACTAACAAACGGTTGTCTTTGTACTAGGAGCAGCTGGTATATTAGGATATGCCATGAGAATCAGCATTTGGAGATGTGCCAAGTGAGATAGAATTGGGACAGGTTTCTGGTCTCATCACAGCCAGTTATTGCTTTGAGCTGAGTTTATATGTGACAATACCATGTTTGGGTATCTTAGCGTATTTTTAAACATATGTAGACAAAGGTAAAAGTTATGTGTTTCTGTGCCTAATTAACCACTTCAGTGCTTTGAGACACAGTCTAGCCCCATAATAAAGCCAACCCACAATAATTCATATATGTATTTACCCCAAATTTTATATGATTTAAGCTGCAATTCCAGTTAAGTCAATAAATTTGCAGATTTGAATTATCCAGTCACCAAGTAAATACAGCAAATAAGCTGAATATATACATACTGATGAGCTGGTGATTTACAGCAGAACTCATTAGCAAGCAGATACATTAGTAGGTTGCTCAAATAAAATATTTTTACATTTTCTCTACATCCATTTTCTTCCTGACAGCAGAAATTCTGGCTTCTCCTTTTACCCTTTCCCCCTTGCTGCTTCCACCAGGAATAAATTTTTTTCACCCACACCATGTGAAACCCTGCAAAGTGTACACACCAGGTCATAAATAGGTAGAGGAGCTGCAAATACACTTTGTTCAAGCTCTGCATCTGTTATAAAGGGCCCCATGGTGCAAAGTGTGCAAACGCACAAGCATTTAAAAGGGCCAACGGGGTAGCTCTGCTGAGGTGCTTTATGAGTCCTTCTCTTTTGCCTTGCCCTTTTATTGCTCTTTACCTCTGTACTCACCTCCTGTACTTGTGAATGATCAGAAGAACAACTTGATGCTTCCAGGCCAAAGTTTAGCAATGGGTTTACATTCAAATCTTTATGTTGGGCAATCTACCCTTGTCATGTAAGCGTGGAAATCTACTAAGTGCAAATCCACTAAGCATGGGGAAGAGGAACAGCATCTCTGGCAATTAACTAAGGAATTCACATTATAATCCTGCAAGATACCTTAAAGCAGGCACCTCCTCATTTTGGAGGTAATAAACATATATAATTATATTAGCACTCTGGTGGAGTCAGCAGATCTTTGAGGCCGACTACCTCCAGTTTTCCCTTGAAAAAGACATCCCAAAACACAAAGCTCTTAACTCCAGAAATCAGATTTTGTTAAACATAAAGGAATACTTAAAAATAAAACCCCAACAAGAACAACAACAACAACGAACTCTTAAAGTTAGGCAGAACAGAAACAGAAAATTTTAAAATTAACTCCTTGTTAATTTAGGTTCTTTCCTCCAAACACTTTTCTCTGTCCATCCTATCCTTAAAGTGGTTCACCCAACTGATCATGCTTAACAAAGAAAAGTGTCTTGTTCTCTTTCCAGGGTTCCAACCACAGATGCAGCATCCAAGACAGAGGCAGCATCTTCCCTGGTGCCAAAACAACAGCCTGTATATTTTGTCACACACCATATTCCAGGGAGCACAATAGACAGTGAACAGGAAGAGAGCAGGTACTCCCCCTGCAAGCTGCAGGAGGCCCAAGGCTGTGGCTGCTTTGCCCTGCAGCAGTCGGTTTAGATGCTCTGTAATTGCCTGCTTTGTCCTGTTCCAAAGCAGCTGTGTGTCCAGCTAGGTGTTCATTAGAGGTGAAGGCATTTGGCAATTTTGTGTGTTGTGTTGACTTACACACAGAAATGAAGGCATCCAGAGTTTACAAGCATATTTATACTCTATATAAACAACTGCATTGTCAGTATTGCAAGATAGGTATCTCTTGTGGTCACTTTGTTGGGGATGTAGAGCCTGTTAATGGAGGGGATGTAGGTAGTCACTATGTAGACGGGTGCAAGAGGCTGGTGGTTTCACCCCAGAGCTGTATGCCCTCACAGACTGTGTGACCCAGCTTGCGAGCTGATGAAGTAAACACATCCCACGTCCCATGGATGCATGAATCTCACAAAACACATTTACCTAATTTACTTAAAATTTCAACAGATTGATGAAAAACAATGATCTATATTTTGATAATTTAGGCTGTGGTTTCAGTTAAGTCAATAAATTAGCTGATCAAATTTATCCAGTCACCAAGATACCACAGCGGATAACCAGGTCACATAATGAAAGAAAGTAATTTTTTTAAGCTTATCTTGGAATATAATAAAGGTCTAGTTTTCTTTTGACCAGAAAAACCCAGCTACTATTTAGCTAATATTTTAACACAGCATGTCACTGGAGGACCCTGCCATTACTGAGCATAGGTGTCTGTGGGATATTAAGGGTATAGTTTGGTCTTTGGCCAGTTAAATGATCCAAGCAGACAAGAACTGTACCCAAGATCAGTTCAACAAGTGCAGTTACACAAATGCTTGCGACACATCCTTTGATCTCCCTGCTTTTACATATTAGCAGTTTCACATTGTTTTTCCCATCTCTATGCAGTTACAGAGTATTTTGAAGATTTAACATGCAGACAGATGATGGTTGAATCATCTCCAACAGCAGTTTCCACATAGCATTGGCTTTTTCACTGAGAACATACCAATGGCAGTGTTTTCCTTTTTTAGCAACTGTCAGAGACACAGTTCACCCTCCTCCTCTCTGCCCATGGCTTAATGACACAATAAATCCAACGTTAGTGCCCTTGGCACTGGACCAGATATACCGTAACCTGCTACCCAAGGTGCAGATCCAGCTTTCACTCATGCTGTTGGTTAAAATTTCTATAAAGTTTTGCTGATTGCTTACTGACACACTTAATGAAATCACAACTACTGCTCTCTCTATGCCATTTTCACTGCATGTCAGATGAGATATCAGTACCAACGGATACAAGCAGCTGTTTAATTTCTTAGGATCTCTCTTCTTAAAGTCACTGTGGGATTTTACCAAATTAGGTGCTCCTACATAAGGGTGCAAGGCAGTGTGTAAGGGTCATGGTTGAGAAAACAGCCCTGGCTGCTGGCTCAAATTGCAAATGCAAGACCTCCATCACTATCAATTTTGTTTTACAAAAATAATTAAAATTTCTTCAGCACAGTATGTCCTTACACTCCTGCTTTTCTTGTCAATCACTTTCATGCTCTCAGTATTTTTAAAAAACTCCAGATCCTTACTGTAGAGGAACAGAAGTAATAAGAGCTCACAGTTCAACTTCTTAGCTTTTGGCCTAAAAAACACAAGGCTGTTAGGCATTTTGTAAGAGGACATTCCACTCATAGCTAAACAGTTTTCTTGTGCCAGTTGTCAAGGGGATTTTAATAAGCATCGCATGTTCTTCTTTATGTGTGAGTGAATATTGAGACTTGGGAAGATACGGTGTACTGTTGGTTTTGGTCGTAGTGTTTCAGGGAAGGGTGAGGAGAAGAATGGAGAGAGAGAAGTGGCATCATCTGTGTTTTAGGTTAGTTCTTGAACTCTTGGCTACTTGTGTTTAGTTACATTTCTGAAAGATAGAACTGCTCTGGGCACTGCCTCACATTTTCCACTGCTTAGAGTTTGATCTTTCAGTATTAAAAAATGGCAGTTTTCAACCACCCAAGTTTTTTGCACTGTTGATTTCTCTCAGGAGACTGACGTGTCTACCCCACGTCACCCATGACCAGGCAGCAGGTTGATATTTTTCTGTACTGTTGTACCAATATGTACTTCTTTGCTTTGTCACAGAAGCTGCAGCAAGTCAGTAGAAAAACAGACCCAGTAATAACTGCAAAGACTTCTAATCCTTACAGTCTCAGCTTGCTTTAATGCTTGCCTTAGCTCAACTCAATAGAATGACTATAGTTGCAAAAGAATGTGCAAGTTTGTTTTTTAGTAAAACTCTTTCCCTTGGCTTCTCACAAGATGAAGCATCTCTGTGGCATTGCTGCAAGGCAGAGACAAGTGCAGGAAAGAGTAGAGCTTGTTTTGCTGATAGGAAACTGCTTTTTGAAGGGGAAGGAGACCCTCCTCTGAGCATGCGTTCTCTTCAAACATGTCACAACTTCCCTGTTTCTAAAGTCCATCCTGTCAATTCCTTCCTTGTTGATTTTGGCAGAAAGTTCAGACAAATCAATTAACTGGTGACAAATCTCTGCTCCAAGAAAGTAAGATCCCACTGCGAAAACCAAGAATAGCCACTGAAATGTTCCACAAGGAAATGCCTCATGTTGCATCTGTATTTAACTTGTCAAAGACTTTGCAAAATACTGTGCTTTGATAAAGTAACTGTCAGTTGTCAATATCTAAAGGCATTGCACTTCAAACCTGGAAAACTGTTGGCTCTTTTACCGCTTGTTCTACCTTCTTTCCCCCTTCTTTGTAGGATAACAGCTAAAATGAGCTGCTTCTAGGAAGGCACAGTAGCTGTGAACTGGCATATACATTATGCTTGAGTTCATGCCAGGTCCAATGATGGGCAGGACCAATAAGTGACTTATGATGCTGTCCCAGAGATGAACAGGGATATCTCTCTGGCAGAAATGAATTAACAATAACGACATTGCTCTGCAATCTCCAGCTATTTGGCAGCACACCCAGCAGTCTGCACAGCCACTAGAAATGCAGCTGTTCAGCCAAGATGTTACGTCAAAGTTAAACTAAACTACTGTAAGTTAGGGCCATCCAACCTACTTTACCTAAGCCTTTGCTATATTCTGTAGAGGATAAAATACCCAATGAAATACCTCACAAAAGATTGTGTTATGTTTTCAGGCACCTACTCTATTTCATCCTTTGAAGGGTCAGATGTCATATTGCTGAGAGTTCACTGGCATTAGGGCCTCTCTCCAAAAGGCAGTGAAATATAATCTGGTGGAGCATCACAGTATGTACTTTCCATCTGAATCCAGAACTTTGTGGACCCCTGGACTCATTACTCTGTGGTAGGACAGTTAGGTACATACAGTAAATACAAGTAATTAATCCCCCAAAGAAGAATTCGTTAATTTAAACCTAACTGTACACAGGTAATTTTTCAGCAAGTTATTATAATTCAAATCAGCAGTGATGTGGATCAAACCTTTTCCCTAGGAAAGAGCAATAATTCATCCAAAACTGGCAAAACTGGAACCAGTTCAAGTGAAAACAGTTGTCCAGTATCATCAATCCAAATCCCAGGGGATAGGTCACCAACCACAAAGAGCTTGTACAGGGAAGGCTCAAGGGTTAGAGATGACTCAATATTTCATTGCATCATTGCAAACAGGAAAAACAAATTTCATAAGTCACAGGTCATTTCCATAACTTGAAACCCATCTGTATACAAACAGGTCATTACAGCAAGGAATTACACACAGGATTTTCCATCTTATTAACCTCAAGCAGAGCACAAGTGCTGGGCACACTTAAATCCTGCAGAAAGCTCTGTATAGTCTGGTGTAGACTGGAAACTTCTAGAAGAACCACAGTATGTGCTGGTGTCATGAATACACCCTTGTGTCTGCAATAACCTCTCTTGTCCTCCTCTTTTCCTCTAATCCCTTAATCATTGTTGTGGCATGTCTCTGTGTTCACATACATCAAACACACTTCTTGTACCATGGACACAGTTCTGGAAACGGGTTCAAAAGGCTTGATAACTGTAGATGAGGAGGAAGTGAATCCTATTCATGTTTGGTATTGCCTGACTTTTGTGGAAGAGAAAGCCAGAGGTCATCTGCTCTTTGTAGCCTTTGTGAAGATGCCTCTTCAATTTTTTGCTTGAGTTGGTCCCTAAGTTGCTCTATTTCTGCAAACAGGAATTTTATGTACGCTAGTGAATACTAAGGCTGCATCTGTGCTATACTTCTACAGTAGTTCAAAACTGCTGGTACTCAGGTGTTTGCGTTTTTTAATTAACGAACTTTAGATAGGAATTCCATTTTGAAAATCATTTCTGAGTGGTAAACAAACTGAAATCAAGAACAGAAATGTTTGAATTTTAGTTCAAACCTTTTAAAACTACTTAAAGACATTAGGAAAATTCTGAACATCTAATTCAGAATATAAATCATTATATATTAGAACATGGAACATTTTCCATCATCATTTATTACTACCTTTTCTTTTGTAAAGCTTCTCAGCAGGTCTCTAGTCAACAACAGCCTGAACTATTTATTCATGCACACATGGTCCCATATGGAATTCTACTGATTTCAGAAAAGTTAATGACTGTCTACTAATTACATGAGTTTAACTGTTAGAGTTTAACTGTTTCACTTTATTCCCTTAGATGTGAAATCAGATCCATAAAATCTACTAAGTGTGTGCAGACCTTCAGAGACGAAGCAGAGTATTACTCGATGTTAGCAGCAGCAGCCTGAAGGCAGAGTGGCTGAGCTGTATCACAGCTAGATGTGGAGGTCAGATATCTACCTTTGAGCTAGTCTAACCTCTGCTTCCTCTGTGGTCAATGGAAAGGAACAAACATCTCAAGAGACAAATTCAGTCTCCTTGCAACACAGACACAGGAATTGAGCCCATTCCGACATCAACTACTCACATAATTAACTATCTAGCCATTAACTGTCGCACATAGTGGGACTCCACGTGAGAATAATTATACACACACAAGTGCTGTTTGGGCTCAGGCTCCTGCTAGCTTGTGTTCTCTAAACTGAGATCTTGAATTAGGGTAAGAGGTGCTGCAATTAATCTTGGGATGTGTGCAGTATTCTCCACAGAGTTCAAGGAAAGGCCAAGCACACACTGGGCATCTGTTAGTATCTGAAGTTCACGGAAATTACTTTCATTCACTCTTAGTGTCTTATGTTTCAATCCCTAATAAATGCTACAGCACTGACAACTTATGCAATTATTTATTTCCAATACCTTGGTCCTAGGCAGAAGTAGTTCCTGATCAACATCAACATTACTTCAAACCTGTCTTTCTAAATTTAACTATATTTGGTTATTCTTTCCTGGAAGAATAATGCCAGAGGAGAAAAATCCAAAAACAAATCAGCGAGGGAAAGCTGAAACAAAAATCTTTGCTAGATACTTCTTTCTTGTAATTACTAACTAAAGATGAGGTACGAGGCACTAAAGGCAGCACTGAGGCCGTCACGCTCAATATTCACGCTGTAGGGTGTTTAAACATTACAGCAATACGTAAAGGGTCTTAGAGCCACCCTCTGCTGGTGGTACAGTGGGCCAGCAGCTAAAGCAGCTACAGCAGCATCTCCAGTTCCAGAGCCAGCAGAGATCACCGCCCGTGACGCGCAATTTGCAGCACCACGTAGGGTTCTACTACCCTAAAGACTTGAGCAGCGTGACCCGAGGGCAGCTGGGAAGGGGAGGGGCCGAGAGAGGCTCTCTCTGTGCCCGCTCGCGTCACAGGGTGCCTCGGGTTCTGCAAGGGGAAGCTCTGCCATTCCCTCCCTCCCCTTACAGCTGCATCCAGCCCGGGTTTCACCTTACAGCCGTGTCCCTAGGAGTCTGCCATAACAGAAGATATGAACAGGATTTATAATTGCTAACACAAACCGTGTTCTCTTTGCTGCTCTGCAGGCAAAACAGGTGGGCTAGGAAACCACAAACCCTGCCTGAGCAAACCCTGTACTGACTTGCACAACCACCTGCATGCATTCATTTTAATTAAAATACAAATCTTATGTTTCTGTTTTGAAAATTAGGGCTTCTTTTATGACTTTTACTGTTTTCTAAAGATACAACACAAAGCCACCTTGCATTTTGGACTCAGAAATGTGAACATACCTACTGATGTCAAAACCGGGCCATATGAAAATGGGTGAATAGTTAAAACTGTATCAAGAAGTTATTTATCTACAGATGGCTTCCAATATAATCTCTACTAAAGAGAGAGCAGTAGTCGACTATGATTATAAATGCACTAAAATTACGGGAACCCCACAGAGGTACTACTAAGTCTTTGATCCTCCTTGTTAAAATGTGTCAGCAGGTCTTCCAAGGGATAACAGCTTTCACACAGAACACCGCAGACATAACGTGTCTATATAACGAAGGTGTGGGTTTGCTTAGTCTGCTGATGGGTTTTGCACTATTGTATTTTAGCTGTGACAGGTTGGTTCCCAGCAATACCGTGGGTTTGCATCTTCCCTGGGCATCTGCAAAACACCACTTCTGTATGGGAGGTATTTGAGGCAACTGGCTACAGAGATCTGTTTTTCCTCAGGTGTCATCAGTTTAGGAGACAGAAGGTACAACTTTAAAATTTTAAAATGCAAAGGTTAAATATATGAAACTTGGCACATGAAGAGCACTTTTTGTCTACTTTTAAAGTGTTATTACATCTGTTTCCCCACCCAGATTCAAGGAGGGCTCTTTCTTCCAAACTTACTTTTTTCTTTATAATGATGGGATGCTCTAGGTGGAATTCTGCAGCCACAAGAACCATCATCTCCCCACAGCTAATATTATTACTATAGGGAATTATCCTAGGGTTTGTCACACACTAAACACTAAGTGCAATGTACTATTTATGGGTGACAAGGAAACAGAAAAAGAAAAAACAAACAAACAAACAAAAACCCCAACAACAAAAAAGGATGCTGGAAAACCTGTGTGTTGGCAGACACATTAGCCAGAAACAAAATGGTGATGAAAACCAAATGCCATTTGTGGATGGTGGACACGAGCAAAATAATACCTTATTTTTCCTGCTATGTCACTGACTGCTGAGCAGTAAATTCAGGAAAGACTAGGATAGCTATTCCCTGATATCCATAGAGGTGAACATTACCTGGAGGTTGCACACATAAAGCACTGTCACAGCACAGCGAAAGTTCAGGGCGCATGTTTCCTTTGGGAGAAGTAAGATGGTAAGTCAACAGGACCAAGAAGCAGAGCCAGTCATAGCAGAGAGAATGAATGAGGTAGACATATCTCAAAAGCAGGATCTTAGCTGATTTGATTTGTACCTCAATTTAACTTCAGGTAACAGAGAACTGACTACAGCAAAAGGTGGGGATACGTGAGGTACTATCAAACCCATGTGAATGAGGCTGCAATGCACTCAGAATGAATGGCAGCAATACCACCCGTCCCAGAGAGCCACATCACTCTAAGTGTTGACAGAAACTTGTGAGAGACCCCTCACATCCTTGATTTCATGGCCAAGCACGTCACATGCCTCAGTACTCACGACAAGGTTAATCCACCCTCTCAAGGATAAGAGTTTAAAACATAGATGTGAGCAGACATTTTAACAAAACAATTCATGCCAACTGTATCTGTTGTGGACCAGACATTTGTGTTCAATTTGTTCTCAAGAGGGGATAGTTTCTCCATCCCATGAGTTTGTGAACAACACAAAGTTCCTCTCCTTTTCCATGATTCTCCCAACTTACTAATTTGTATTTTAAAAAGTGTTAAATTATAATATATAAAACAATGTATACAAATGTATTTAAATACATTTTATATACATACATATATGCCTAGATGTCCAGATATGTACTTATAAAAAACTACACTATAAAAAAACTTTTGAATTGAATTATTGTATAAATATTTATAATGAATAACATTCATTTATTCTCATTGGACCTACTAAAATAAACTCCATTTCATCACCCCCTTGTTTCCAGGAGGTAGCACTGCGACAGCAGTTTCTCCAGTCACAATCTACCCTGGAGATGAAAGCTTTCAGGGGGCAGGAGTTTTCAGGAGGCCAAACACACCTCACTGCCGTGAGTTAGTAAAGTGTGACTGCCTGTCATCCCTGGTGACACACAGCACCCACCTGGCTGCCAACTCATGAGAGGATTGCACCTGCCTCTACTTCACGTTTGTTTCTCCAGAAAGGTTAACAGCAGCAACAATGAAACTCTTGGGGGATGCAATTACTCTTAGCTGACATCCACTGAGGTAGAGAATGTACAGTGGAGCTACTGCAGGTCTCTCTGAAACAGCTGCCACCTCACTGTCCTCATCAGAGAGCAACATTCACCATTGTCAGAATGGAAAAAGGAAATCATAATTGCATAGTAAGAGTTCACAGCAGAGCAGCTTTCACTGGAAGCAGGAGCACTGCAAAAATGACAATAAGGATTAGCTTTTCACCTAGAATACGTGAAACATTTTAGTACCCAATGCTTTTTTTTTGCCGATCTACTCTGCCACTACTCTGCCATTAAACTTTGGATTTTATTTGGCTATGTGTGCAGGGGTAATATTCAACTCCCTACATGTAAGAGTTTGTTCCATCTAAGGAAAATATACTGGTAGTCTCAGAAATAAAAAAACTCTCAAACTTAGGAGAAAACTGTTCCACATCTTACTCCAGCTCTGTTTGCACAAAGATTTGTCTGGAGTACATTGAACAATCTCTAGTGCTGCTTTCAGACAGCAGGGTTGCTTGAGCTGCTGCTGCCTCATCAGAAGGCTAAACACAGCAAACCCACAAAAAAGCTGTGTCATGAGACCTAACACAGAAAAACATGGTTAACAAAAGCACCCACGTGCAAAAGGGACACTGCTGCTCCTCCCCCACAAAATTAACAGCATCCTTAGATGTGTGATTTAATGAGTCAGAGACTTCAGCAACAAGACAACAACTTTGGACTTCTTGCATGGACCCGGCCACCTGTTTTTTGTGCCATGGTGAAAACGCTCTAAACCAGTTCACAAACCTAATTCAAGTCCTAGAAAGCCAGAGAACTACAAACCTCCTCCTCCAAACATCTACAATGACCCACAGAAAAGCATACCCAGGGCAGGGAGAGTGTGTTAACACTCTGATTAGGATACCAACAGCTCCATATGCTGCTCCGGGTAGTTGCATTGGTGTGAAAGCAATTGGTGTACTGTGGCATGGGAAGGCAAGGGCAGAAGGTAACATCAAACTCCTCAAACTACCAGTGCCACTGCTGCCTCTGCTTCATGCAACTGCCACCTTCAAGAGCTCAAAAGCAGAGAATTCAAGTAATTACACCACGTGGGAATGCATGTCCAAAGAGGCTCTACTAGAAAACAAAACAATGTTGATACACATGAAACCAGAACATGAGGGTTAAGACTACCTTAAGCAAGGCTACTTAACTCATCAACTACACATCTCTATGCTATCTTTCCTATATTGTGGCACATCAGACCTATTAAGACATGAAGAACATATCCTTCTCACCTTGTGAGCCCTAGGTGTTGTGCTTGCAGAACAAGGTTCAGGACTCATTCTGGGTCATGCAACTCAGCAGGTAAAGTGAGCAATGTTAGTGTGACCATCTTTAAATCTCTGCAAGAGCAGGGTAACATTATCTTTTTCATAAAGTTGTGCATTAGGAAACCAAGGGCTGCAAGAGTACCCACTGAATTCATGAGGAAGCAGGTTTGTGTAACCTATGTGGACTTGCAGCCAAGACATGAAGGTTAGCTCCACAAGCAATCCACTAAATTACATCCTTGGGACACCGCATGTAAATAACTTGACAGAATGGAGCAAGTGAAACCATGTGAGTGGAAACTTGGCCAGGAACCTGAGACACTGTTGCCGCCAGTTTTCCAGGAAGAGGCATTTGCAAAGAAACACACCCAAAAATAAGAGTCAACCAGTGGTAACATACAGAAATACTAGAAGTTTGGGTAAAGAGTCCAGGGAAGGAAGAGAGCAAACCCAGGGAACTGTGCCACAGGCAACACAATCAAACGATGCTGTCCTAGGAGTTGCATGCTTTTCCACAGTGCAGCATTACTTACTCAAAATGAAATGGTTTGTGTGCACTGAGGAATGTTCTGACTGCAGTACTGTTTAGGTACTCACACTGCCCAAGCTTGTATTTTAAGCTGAATCATATAGGAAGCAATGTGTAATTTTGCACCACTGCATTCAAACAGCTGAAGAACCCAGACACTTGCACACACGATAAGGGATTCCAGTGTATCGATTCAGGTGCGGGACTGCCTTTGAAAATTACTAACAGTGCATCGCTTCCCATGAAAATAGTTGCTGAAATTAAATATTAACCTCTGGTTATGGCTTTCACTCTCCCTTCATCCAACACTCTTCCCCTACAACCTCACAAACGAGTAAGTCAAGGAAGTGTTGGACACCTGCCACAACCAAAGGCTCATACTACCCTCGTCAAAGGACGCGATTTCCCAAATGCATTCTTTCAGTGAAGATATTTAGTGAGCTTTTCAGTACAATTTATGTAGCCCTTAAAATCCCTCTGCTCTCTCCCGTCCCCTTGAAAATTTTTAAAATTTTTTTATGTTGGAAGAAGTAAAAGCTAGTACCATGCCTGAGTATTTGTCAGCTCATGGACTGCCCTCCTGGCACAGACAAGCCCATCAGCTGAACAGTATCAGTTACAAACTCAGGTTCACCACACTACAACAAAAATAGACTTCCCTGGGATTAGTGGCAACTGAGTCAGGCCCATACCAAGTATAACCCCGGTGTGATGTGTCCACCTGCTTTATGCAATACAGGATTTTATCAAGCTTTGTCCTGAATAGGGCAGCACACACACAAAAGTACATCTAAACACGCACTCCAGGTGTTTCTTGTTCCACATGGAAGTGCTCAGGGCACCCACTGTGTACCGTAAAGCCAGAACAGTGGCAGCCAAAGGATTTAAGCTCAGCCCTGGAGTCCATCTGAGCCATGCTTGTGTGCTATTATCCAGCAATCCAGGAATGGGGAAAGCTTATCTTCAGTGCACAGGAGTTAGGTGGATGTTCCAGGAACTGAAGAGTATTTGAGAAAAACTGAAGCTGTTTGGGTGGTTCTGAAGTGGGTAGTGGCGTGTATCTTTTTAAGAGAAATGCAGTCTGCCTATAACCTTATGCTCTGCAGTGGTCATGTCAGACCATTCCCACCATAAGAGATGTATCCATGTGTAGCTAACAGCTGCAGAACTTTTGATTCTCCTCATGTTTAGGAAGTTCTCCCCACTGCTAGTGTGCCTTCCAAAAGGGAGCTTCCCACAGCTGGAGTCTTGGAGTCTCCTGTACTTGAGCTACTTGCAGGTTTTCAGTGTCCTGACTAGCACTTTCAAGTTCTGCATACTGTGATTATTTTCCCCAGCATCTAAAATAAAATCAATTTCCTGTTTCAGCATTAGATGAGCCCTCTCTTCAACTTGTGAGCTTGAAGCTGTGGAAGCAACCCTTTTTCTCTCTACTGAGTTCTTTCAGATACCAGATCTTAACACAGAGACTTGTAGCAGCCTGCACACCCTTTCATGTTGTGTAACTGTTATTGAACTGCTGCCATGTTTCAGCTGAAGAACATGTCCATCCTAACTTGACTCTTGACTGCTCTTAGAGCACTCTTCTTTTTGCTGAAAGACAAAAAAAGGATAACACTTTATAATTAGTCATTAGAATTATTTCCAGATTCACTTTACACTCTTGGCTAGGCTCCTCCAGATATTGGTTTAACAGCTGCCTCTCCACAATTTCACTTAGGACACTTTTAAAAGGCACGGAAGTCTTCCACTGTTCCCTGTTTTTCCAAGCCCACAATGTATTCTTAGCGTTACCAGATATTTGGAAACAGTAACATGATACACAAGTACTCACCTGTTCTTCCCAGCTGAACTCATCCTCTCACCTTTCCCCTTGCAGCTCCATAAACTTTTGGCAAACAGCTCCACAGGAAACAATTAAAATAAACCAACCTTCATCACAGCTTCTTGATCCACTATCATCTGAGCAGTAACTTTAATGTGAAAGACTTTACACCCTTCCCCCATAGGCTTTGAAATAAGCAGCTGGTCAGTGACACTTCCACCTGCTTCTTCCAAAGGGACTGCAGACAAGTTTTACAGTTGGGATAATTAAGAAAAGAGGATCTTAAAATTTACATGCCAAGACTAGCATAGATGGTATCACTGTTAAAAACCATACTCCACGTTCTGTTTGAACACACATGCAAATCTTTTTGTCCAGTTAATCCGCATACCAGGAATGACATTATGCTGGACCATCATTTCCAAGAACTGAGACAACCCCAACAGTTCTCTGTGCTGCACTGACATGGATATTGACAGCAACAGAAGACTTAGACCACCAAACACCTTAAAATTTATGTATTTGTACCCTTCATCTTCAAATGTGTGTTTCTCATGCAGCCTTGGCTTTGTATACTACCCAGTGAATACTTAATTTAAGCATCCAAATGATTGGTTTCTTTGAGAGCAAACTTGTCAGAACGAGTGCTAAGATACGAAGACAGGTTTCTATGTATGAACCTGGATTAAACTTAGACTGAGCATTTCCTTCTTTGAGCAAAGTCATCACACAATCCTACTCATCTTCCTCCTTCAGGATCTTCCAACTGATTCTCCAGGTCAGGAGACAGGGGGGTTGCTTACCGGAGTCCACAGTGACCAAAATCACTTCAGTAACAAAGACAACCCAAAGGTTTTGCAGTGCAGGATGTCAGTAAAGTACACACAAACCTCTCAAACCTTCACAGGCTGAGCATCACACAGACACTGGAGTAGGTTTTCATTAACAGCATTAAAGCAGAGCAGACTGGCATTTAGCAAATGTCAAAGGCAGGTTTTCAGTTCCACTGTCACCTTCTGTCTTTTAATGAGATGCAGCCACACCACTTATTTCTGCAATAGGACTGTAAGCTTCTTATAGACATTGCAGTTAAGGCCTGTTGGGTCAGGGTAGATTTGGACATTGGCACTTTCAGGTGAACAGATTATCCAAGTCTGAGACACGTAATACAGGTTTCATCATTAACATCTCTGACAAGCTGCGCCCAAGTAAGATCCATACACTGGAAAGTATCAAATTCCCCAAAACTGACCAAAGTAAACAACACACACAGAGAAAACTTGTTTTACTTCCCTCTTGCATCAGGTGTTCATTTGGGTAGTTTTCTGAAGTAATTTCCTTTTTCCTACCTTAGCTGAGACATCAGTGGCATCTACATCCACAGATAAAGAAGTAAGATATGATTAACAAAATACAATTATCTGTAAAGTGGGGTACACAGGATCCTCCTCAGAGCAGCAGCACTGACTGCAGGGGGATGGGGAGAGAGTGAAGGGAACCACTGCAGGTAAAACCAATTGTTTCTAAACCAGTTTAATAAAACATACTGTCATTTGGCCAGCAGACCATCTTGGATAAAAATTTCACATGCACTTTGTCTGACAGTTATAGAAAAGATAACCAAGCTTGACCCAATCATTTCACTGTAATACTTACCATCCTTACCAGGTATCAACTGCAGAGATAAAAGCACAGACCTAAAGTCTACAGGGGACAACAGCTGTGACAGAAGTCATCATGACAGTGCCCTTTATTTCACCTAATCTAAAGGTATCTGTGTAGAGAAGAAACAGAATTAGGAAAGAAATAAAAAGGGCTGTACTTGTAATTCAGAATTCTCCAGATAATATGGAACTACTGATGCTATGAACTTTATTAACAGAGCATTACACCCCCATCACTCCTTTTCTTCAGTGAGGAACATGATAAAACAGGAGAACCTGGCCGTGAGAAGCACCCTCAGAACACTGGACTTTTTGCAGGATGCCATACAACTGGTTCAGCTTCTTTAACTAGAGGGAGGTGCATCTAAAGTGGTAAAAGAACAGCATACACTGTTGAAGTACCAGCAAATCTGGAAAGGCTGCACCGTTCAGGTGCAGTATGTGCACCACAGAACATCTCACAATATCCTTCCTCCAGAACTCGTGTATCCTGTGGCAAACACACCACCCGTGTAGTTATTGTGCAGCAATATCCTGAGCAAATGCTTTGTACTTACCTCCAGGAGGAGCCAAAGTATGAAATAAACCCTTGCAACTCCATTTTACCTGAGCTGTATCACCACTGGATTTTAGCCAAGACTTCAAGCAAGCATGCAAAGCTCTTCACGGCTTTTTCCAATTACGTATCTTCTTGGCATAATAAAGTGCTTTATTTTACAGGAATCAGCTGCAACTAGAAATAGTATTATTTCACAAGCCACACAACACTGCGACCATCTTCCCTTCCAGTTTCGAGCACAGGCCTTCCAAGTTTCAGGGAACTCCAGTCCCCTTAAGCCTCACAGAGCTTTGATTACTCTCATCTGGTTAACACATTCCCCAGCACAAAAGACCAGCACAAGCAGGGATAATGTCCACTACAAGAAAGCCTAAAACCACTACTCAAAATTCCAGCCTGCCTCCTGCATGCCAGCCAGAGGGCTGAAACTAAGACAGCACCTAGTCAGCTGGCTAAGCAATGCCAACATGAGACAGCAAGCACAGGCAAAATAGCGGGGAAGCAAATCAGCTTGGCTGCTCCCATACCATGTTGAGATGTCTTACACCATCTCATCTGCCCTCTGAGCTTTTCCAGACTTGATTTACGGGTCCATGGACACAGAATTATAAATTTGGGTTGAAAGTAACCTCAAAGACCATCTGGTCCCAACCCTCCCTGCCATGGGCAGGGACACCTTCCAGTAGATCAGGGTGCTCAGTGCCCCATCCAACCTGGCCTTGAACACTTCCAAGGATAGGGTGTCCACAGCTTCTCTGGGCAACCTGTGATGGTGCCTCACCACCCTCACAGTAAAGACTTTCTGCCTTACATCTAATCTAAACCTACCCTCTTGCAGACCTACTAAGGACTTAAAAAGGAAGCAAAGCTCCTCCTGCTGGTCACATCAAACCATATATCTCTGACAACCAGACACCATTAGTGCAATTATCAGGCATCAGACAGAGCCAGAAGCTGTAAAAAAACCCCTCAAACGAGCGAAGCGCAGGCTGTCACCTAGCGTGTGACAAGGGCTTGTCCCAATCTGCTCCCTGCTGACAGCCGCCCCACCAAGGCCAGCCCTGCTCTTTAACCTGCAGTCCGTACCTCGTCCAAGGGCCAAGCACCGTGGGTGGTACAGCACGGGCCCCTCTCCAACAGCCCCAAGAGCCACGGGACCCGCCCCGGCTCCTGCGCCACACACAGCGGCCTCCCCGTTCGCGGCCAGCAGCGCCCCAGCGCCCACACGCCCCGGCAGCCGCGACCGGCCGCCGCTTCACCGCCAACCCCCCCGCTCCTGCTACACCCCCACCGCAGCCATGCGGGCCCCTCCAAGCCCGGGGACAGATTCCCATCCCAGCAGAGAGAGGCGCTGCCCCACCCAGAGCCGGCAGTCACCGAGTGACAATCGGCCGTGACCTTCAGGGCCCCTCTCCCCTTACCCGCCTCGCCCCTCCAGCTATTCCTCAACCTCCTCCTTCTTTCTCAATCGCTCGCACAAGCTCTTTCTTGCCCCTTAAACCAAGACAAGACTCCCACCCTCCCCCCNCATCCCCGCAGACCGCTGCCTTGCGCCCAGCCCTGCAGCTCCTGTCCCAGGCGTCCTGGCCCCAGGGTGGCTCGACACCGTTGCGGTGGGCTGCGCTGCGCTGCACGGGCGGTGGGGACTGAACACCCATCCCTGAGCGGGACTGCCTTGCGCCCAACCCCGCTGCACCCATCCCGGAGAGCTGCCCTGCGCCGGGAGGGTGATCAGCACCCATCCCAGTGGAAGTGAGCTGCTGCGGGCTCATCTCCGGGGTCAGCAGCTACCCCGGGTGCGGGGGCTGCAGCGCTCAGCCCCGCTATCCCCAGCGTGCGGCGGCCCGGGGCTGCCGCTTCTGCCCATCGCCGCTGACCGGCTCCTGGCTCCCGCCTCGTTTTATGGTCGTGGAGAGGGAGGAAAAATCCCAAACCAGGTGAGTTCTGCGCTCCTCTTCTCTTTTTGTGTGTTTTTCCTTGTCCTGTTGCCTCCTCTCTCCCAGGCCCCCATCTCCCGGTGCCCTTCCCGGCAGTGTGTGTTCCTCAGCGGTGAGCAGCGCTGCCGGGCGGGACTGCGCTGTCGTTCCTTGATCCTGCTAAAAAAGGAGGGGCGGAGGGATGGGGAAGCGAGGAAAAAACCCTGAGCCGCTAAATGGTCTCATCCCGCAGGGATGAGTGCCTCTCACCGCCCTTCGGGCCCGGCGGCAGCTCGGCGCGTCCCGCAGCCCCCGGGAAACTCCCGCAACTCCGGGATGCTCCCAGCGCCCTGAAGCTGCGCAGTCCCGAGCTGCCGGGGAGCCGTGTCTCGTCTGTCTCCCTCGCTGGATAAGAGTGGAAAATAAGATGGATTTTGAATTGCTGTCGTTAAGCATTGCGGAGCCTGCCAGAGCCGGGCTTCTGAGGACAAAATAAATACGAGGTGTGTTTTAGGGTGGTTTTGAGGGCGTTGGTGTGCTGTCATGCGGCTTCGTTGTTTTGACACCGCTATTCCTCCCCCTTTCAGGGAAACGGGGGAGATTTGAATCCAGCTGACTCTCAGTCCTGGCTCTGTGCAGTTGGTCCAGGTTTCCTTTCCAAGTCACATCATGAGTTAGTGTCTTAAAAATTCTTGGCTGGATAGTCTGATGTTTTATTTCCGCTTCCAAACTACTGCTCTGGTCTTTTTCACTTTTATCATAAATAGAAGAAGTGCCTCTATTTTAAACTTTGTAGAAACTTTGTGGTCCAGCGGAACTTCATATTAGTGTGGCTTTTTATTCGTTTCCCTGTTCCTTGCCATTTGTGAGGTGCAATTCGGATCTTTACTTGAACAGTGCTAAGATATTAATGCAACATAGCAGATTTTTTTTCTTATTATATAATATCAGGAGGTTTTATCCCCTTCTATAACTAAATTACTTCTGCAATTGCTAGTGGACCCCAGATATCTCATATTGTGCTGGTGGCAATGAAATGGGTGCACACAGGGGGATCCTACTAGCTTCAAGTCTCAGTATCTTTCAGTGCCCTTTAAAGTTAATCCTCACCAAAGCCTGACTTGGAGGCTGTTCTGAGAGCAGCAGGAGAGTGTGAGCTGAGCTGATATTTTTTAATTTTTTTCCTCCTCTCTGCTGCATATTTGCTTCTGCGCTTCTCTTGTGTAACTGGCACTGTGTGTCCTCTGGCAGGGCTCTCCCTGGAATTGCAGTGCTGGGGAGAGGGTGACATGAGTGCAGTGGGGACAATGAAACTCCCTGTTTGGTTTGCTCAAAGTGTTTGTAAACACCCAGGCGGTGTATACAAGGGATGGTGTTTTACAGCTTCCCCTCTTCGAGTGGGATAAACATGCTGTATCCACACCTCCTTGCATTTATTTTATCTATGTTTTTTCCTTCCTTCCTCTTTACTACTGACTCAAAGGGGAAGAACAACAGTGCATGCAGGCGTTGCCTTTGGTTGGTCTTTTTTTAACATTTTTGTTTCCTGGAGTGGTGTTTTCCTCTTTATTTTACAAGGGAGGGAACAGATAATCTAATAGAGTGTTTCACATCGTGGCTGTAAAAGAAGAAGTTTTATAGCAGTGATTTTGTTAGCTTGGGGTAGAAGATACTGGACATGAAATGATAATTTGAAAGTGTAGCCTGGGAATTGCTCTGGGAAATACTGATATAGAAGTTGGTGAGAGCAAGCAAAGAATCCATGGCCAGAGATTTTGTATTTGAATAATACAATTTTTGTGATGCCCATCTTTTTAAATTCTGTTTTCATCTTTCTGTATGTCTATATCTTGAACAAAACAAGCATAAAAAGCAATGCAGATTTGTGTGGTTTTCAAAATTTATTACATTTGTTTGATTTAGAAAGAGTTGTGAAAATACATGCTGGCATTTTCAAGCTATATTATACTATATCAGGAGGTGGATTAAAAATATACCTCAGAAATATATACTATTGTATTAATCAGATTAAATTTTGCCTTTCAGAAACTGAAATACAGACACATAAAAAGGGACAAAAAGCTGAAAATCAATGATTGCTGTGAAAAAACCCAAATGAGCTAGGGGACCCTATCTCTTGTCCCACAAAGACCTGAATGCACTGTATGTGTTTACTCTGAATCAAGAATTCTCCAAAATGCCAGCTGCTGGAAGCAAAGAAATTATCCCAGGAAGGCAGCACTAAATATTTCCTCAGGTCTTTTACCTTTTCCCCCCATTTCTTATTGGTGTCCAGTTTCTGAAGGAAAATTTAGGATGAGGTGGTCTCCTGGACATACTCTGCTGTGGTTTTTTTGTATTTTAGTCCTGCTCCTCATGAAACTCAGTATGATGTTAATTATTGGCTTCTTAGTGAAGCCAATAATCATATCCTTGCAAATTGGTTTTATGAGCATCACCTGTGTACCCTTGAACTGTGTTAAATTACATGTCCCAGAACTGTCACTGCCACTCAACCTCATGTGCAGGGGAACCCAAAGACTGGTGAGATGAGGGGAACTGGGAAGAGCCAGAGCTGGGCCAGCCTTGATGACTCTTCAGCTCAACTTTCCTCTTTGCTCCAGAGATGAGCTATGAGAGGACAGGGATTTCTGTAGCCTGGAGTTGGAATCTGGTGAGATAGCTGAAGTTCCTGAAGTGAGAGGTGGATGGCTGAAGGTGGTTCTTCAGGGAGGAACTGTGGAGTCACTTCCCAAACAAGCAAGTGGAGAAAGGTGTCTGCAAGCAAACCACCCCTGTTTGTCACCCTGCTGTGAAAGAGCTCTTCTCTTTGGCCCATCTGTGCTGTGTACTCCCCATCTTCCCAGACCCAGCTGCAGGTGGTAGATGTTGCTCACAGCCTGAGCTGGAGTGTGGTGGCTCTCTAATGCGAGCTGTAGAGAGCTCGTGGTTTCAGCTCTGGAGCTGCCTTGCTTTGGATCCATGCTGGGACAGCCAAGCTGGCATTCATCAACTGGCAGATTGAGACACTTGCTCTAAGTATTGGGTGTGTCCCAGAGAGGTGTATTTGCAGCTGGTTTTTTTTGTGGGCGGCATAGGTTTGTTGGCATTTTCTTATTTTTACATAAAATGTAGCCAAACAAAAAATTATAATAGCTGGGATCTAGATTGATTCCATGTCTCATTTTTAGGCTTATTGCCTTTTTTTAAGGACAGGACCAGCAGTTTGAATGCAGACCTTGCTCTCTGTGAGTACAGAAGGAGGAGAGGGGAATGTCCTAGGTGCTAGTTTGTGCATGCTGTCAAATAACCACCCAGGCAGTGAGAAAATTAGAGAGATTCATTGCAGCTGTGTGGCTGGCATGGCAGGAGTGTGGAAAGTTGCACAAGATGGGCATACCTTGCAGTGGTGAAGCTCTTTAGATACTGATGCTTGTATGGATGTTTGCAAAACTTTGGAACAGGAGATGTAGGAGACAGTAAAATTATTTTCTATATTACAGATAGGTTTCCGACACCAAAAACATCAGCCCAGTTGGAGAGGTCTTGGGGCAGAGGTGCTCAGCCACAGCTCTGCTTTGCCTGGAGGACAGATGAGATGACCTGAGGCAGTGTTTTGATTGACTTTCTAGTTTTCACAATTTCATTTTGCAGCAAGTCATTTAGCTTCCTGCTCCCTCCCAGTGCTTCTGTCAATAACTAGATTCTCATCTTATTTTTAATGGCTCTCTTACAGTGGGAAAGAAGTGATCTGTCATGTAGTCCTGGTTGGCCTGTGCATAAATCATGAATTTAAAGTGAGAGGAGGGAAGGGGTTGAGTCAAATATTCCTCAGGTGCTAATATGTTGAAATAATTAGGGCAGAACAAGGATAAACCTTGTCCCTTAAAATAATTGTCAGCTTTTAAACAGTCAAGACCACATTGAAGTCTGTTGCTGTAGTTTCATAACTAACCTGTGCTATTAATACCTGCATAAGGTATTAGTGAGATTTATGTTGTAATGTCATTTGATTTCACCTTGCATAGATAAAAATAATTAGAGAGCTTTGTTGCTTTGAGCTGAGGAGAGGTGTTTAGGTTGTGAACAGCTTGAGATTCACTTGCTATTTGTCATCTCACCTCTCCTGAAGTTACTGCTCTCACTACACTGCAGAGGTGCACTCTTCCCTAATATACTAAAGGCAGAATTTAAACCTGTTTAAAACCTATTTAACCTAGCTATTAGTTTCCTGAGATAATTAGGGAATACTTGTACAAACAGAGGATAAAACCTTCAGGAAAGTCTCACAGAAATCTGCTTCTGTCCTTTTAAACATCACAGGATACCTTGTTTATTTTCTTTCCTTTTAGCAGAAATACTGTCTTTTGAGTGCTGCTGAACTAAAAGTTAACTGTAACCATTAAGTGTCTGAATAATGTTTTCTTTTAGACATTGAAAAGAGTAATGAGAAAAGGGAAGAGGAAGGGGAGGAAAGGCTGTGCTGGCATGAAAAAAGATGAGCTTGTGCATGGTTTCTTAAAAGACTATATCCTGCAGACTGAATTTAAAAGGGGAGGAAAAAAAGAAGAGGTGTTAGAGATGCCAAAGTACAGAAGTCAAGCAGTGCTTGGGTTACTGTGTCCTGCTAAAGATGCCCTCCATAGAGAGAGGGACTTCATGCAGGGCCACAGCAGCCCAACTCTCTGCTGCACTGTGCTGCTTTTCCTCTGCAATGAAGGTTCCAAAAATTGAACTCTGCTTTTTTTGATTAAGCAAAAACTCAGTTACTCAAAGGGCAGCATGTGTGCATTTAAAGTGGGAGTTTTTCTTGATATAAATCCAGGCTGTTGTTTGTAAAAGTGAATTGTCATGGAACTACCATCCCGTAGGCTGGTGCTGAGCCTTGGTGCCAGCTTTTTGGAACAGTACAGAAAATGAATCTCACTGTGTATGAGAGTCTCGCGTCCCCCACAGTAACAATCATTTGCATGTGCTTTCCTGAGTGTTTTGGACCAAAATCCTTGCAGCCCAAAAAAAAAAAAAAAAAAAAAGGCAGCTTTTATTGCTTTGGCGGGAGGGATTACCCTGTATTACCCTGTTCCCTGGCTCTGGAAGGATGGGACCCCTCTCCAGAGTAATCAAGCAGATAGCATAGAATATTTTCAGTTGGAAGGAACCTAGAATAGAATATTTTCAGTTGGAAGGAACCTACAAGGATCATCTAGTCAGCTGCCTGAACAATTCAGGGCTAACCATAAACATGTTTTAAGGCATTTAAGGGCATTGTCCAAATGTTTCTTGAACACTGACAGGCTGGGGTTTCAACCCTCTCTCTAGGAAGCCTGTTGTAGTGTTTCACCAAGCTCTTGGTAAAGAAATACTACCCATGTCCAGTCTGAACCTTCTCTGGTGCAGTTTTGAACTGTTCCTATGCATCTTATCACTGGATACCAGAGGGGAGAGATCAGCACCTCTCTCTCCACTTCCATTCCTCAGGAAGCTTCAGGTCACCCCTTTTCTCCAAACCAGAGAAGGCCAAAGCCTCTGCTGCTCTCTGTAGTGCTCTTCCAGCCCTGACAAAGCTGTTGTAGAGGATGTTTCACTACTCAGTGGGATGTTGCTCAAGAAACAGCACCAGCTCCAGGGGAGCTGCTAACTGTCCTTGTTCCCACCTGCTTTCTCCCTGCTTGTTTTCCATCTGCCTGAGCCTCTTGCTCCAATGCAGCCACCTCAGCTGCACCTTCAGGAGCTTGGATACTCCCAGACTACAAATAAATCTGATGAGTAGGTATAAATGGAGACTTTAACTGAAGAAGATGTGATGTCTATAGGAAACAGATTATTAAAAGTGCTGAGTAGAAGAATTTGTGTCTGGTTAGTAGATCACCTGACATGAGACGTTGAAACTTAAGGCACAGGAATTTGTCAAACCCTCCTGTCTTTTCAATGGTCATTCTTTTGCTCCAAATAGTCGTTTATTCATAACATGAGTGTGATGAGAGATCCAGAAAAATCTGTGCTGCAGAAAAATCCCAGATCCACGCTCAGGACATAGGCCATTAGTTGAGATGTGAATGCTGGCATTCAGATTTACAACCAATCAAAGAAAACTTAAAGGATTGCCAGGATTAGAAAAGAGATTTTGGGTTTGCTATGTTGCAAAGAAGGCTTTTAGTAATGAAAAGCGGACTTGAAAAATAATCATTAGCACTTCTCTGTGATTTAAATTTCATTGCCTGAACTCACAGAAATGGAAAATAGATCAGTCAAGGCTTTTCATCTAACAAGTTTTTAAAGAAAGCCAGATTTGTGTCTAATTAGCGAGAATTTCTTCATGGTGCTTCTAGGGCCTAAAGAGTGGTGTTTTCATGACAGTTGGGGCTGCATGGGAATATTTACTGAAAATAACATCCTTACTTAAAAACATGGTAAGACAACCTTGTATAACCTGAATTGACATCAAGGAATTCACTACAGCATTTTCATACTGGGTGGTCTTATTTTCCTGTTGCTTTCTGATGGTAGAAAGGAGTTGTAAATTCCTTCTTCTCCAACACTGGAGATTGAGACTTCATTATAATACCTATTGAACCTGATTAACTGAGAGAGAGGACAACTGCCACTTGAAAAAAAAAAATTATTTTTCTATTGTTCTTGCTTTACAGCAAATACCTGAAAAGTAAATGCAGACTTGAAAAAGCTTTCCTGGCTCATTTGATATCTCTGCTTGTCCTCTGGACAATCAGATTATTCCATCCTGAGATGAGTAATCTTTAGAGGTGAAAATCAGGTAGCCTGAAATTGCTGTGGGGATGTCAGTTCATTTTTTGCATATTGGGAAGAAGGTTAAGAGAAATAACATTAGCCTTTTTATTCTTGCACCCCTCCTGAAGTTCACAGTGCAACACGTTCTGTGGAGAAAATGCATGAATTCAGGTAAAGCTGTGGTAATGAGTCTGTTTAAACTCCAGCAAAGACTGGAGAAATCTCTAGTTGTCACAAAAAGGGCAGGTTTGGGTTTCCCTGTATCTATGAACTGCTAAGGACGGCAGAATAGTCAGCATCTGGTTCACTGGAGATGTAGCAGCAAGTTCAACCTGTGTGATAATGGCTTTGGGCTCTGCTGTTCTTCTCTATAATCCTTTTTTCTGTGGCATAATTACAGAAAGTGCTTTTACTCTAAAGGGAATGTTTTGACACAGTTTGCAGCTAATTCCATGTTTTCAGTCTAAAATACACTCAAGTGCAGTGAGTATCTGCACCATTGCAATTACTGCAGCCTTGTTGGCAGTAGCTGTCTCCTGTCTATAGCCAACAGAAGATTGTGGTACCCTCTAATTTCTCACATATCAAAATATAAAAATCCTTAAATATTTATCCTTATTTTATCCTTAAAAATCAAAAAAAAAATATTTGCTCTTGAGAGTGTGAGGTACTTATGAAGGGATTCTTGAACAATGTTGGGTCTGTTGAGAAAAACAAACATGTAAAGACTGTGTCAGAGTTACATGTACCAGCAGCTTGAAACTGTAGAAGCAGAGTCGGTGCCTGATTTCTCTATTACATTTGTCCTTGTTCTGAACAATTTGTTCCTTCTAAAAAGGGAACTGTGCCCATTCCCTTCAAGTCAGCAGTATTCACATTTCTAAAATAGAGTAGTAGCATTTTGCTTGGATTGGTGGGTTTTGTGCACACATAGAAAACCCCCAAATAAATACAGGTTTCTGTTAACTCTTTAATTTCAGCAGTCAAACATGGGTCTAAAGTTGAGCTCTTAACTCCAGGCTAATGGATTTCTGCTTGGCCTATTTAGGAGAAGGAAGCATGAGCATAGGACTCGGATGGAAACTACTTTGTGGGATCTGTGGGAATGAAGTCTAGTATTATGACCTGCACTTGGCATACCCTGAACACCTTGTGCAGGGATGTAGTGTATGTTCAATGCAGAAACAATCAGTGTCTTTTAGCAGTTGTTAACTCCCAATTCTGTCTCTTTTGCCTATCACCCAAAATGGGAAAATAAACTTAAATAATATCCATTTTGTGATCCTGAGATACTTCTCAGTATTTCCGTTTTGTTTGTCCATGACTTTTGCTACTGTAGAGTGTTTCCCTCTACTAGGATATCTTTTTCCTTTTTTTTAAGTAGCAGTTCTGTTGTCACAGTTCTGCAGGAAAGCTGTGTCCTGTTGCACTTGCACCTAGCTGTGCAGGTCACTGGTCCCTGTGTGTCACTAGGAAGCGCTGACAAAAATGTCTTCAAAAGCATGGCTTGTGAGAAGTGTCTGCTGGGTCACACTGGACATTCCTGTGCTGGAGATGCTTGACACTGCCCTATCCTGTGCCACTATACATGCTTATTATGGACCATTCCTGAATTTTCTGCTGCAGATGTGAATGTAGTATGGGGAACTTCTAAAGCTCCTTCTCAAGCTACTGCCTGGCCTTCGTGCTTGCTTCCATCATGAGTAGCTTCACCTTGCTCATTGTGAATATTCAGTCTTTTGTCAAGGGCCATCACATTTATATCAGTGCTGTCTCTGACCTGTTGTGCCTCTGGGTTGGGAAACTGCTTGGATAAGTCTGTCTTAAAATCAATCTTTTTCGCTAGATTAACTTTTTGGGATAGCATCCTCAGGCTGATTTATTTTGCAGCCATGTGGGTGGTTAGATGGTATTTAATAACAATAAATAAAGGCATGTTTAAAACAAATCCCCCCTAGTTAAGAACTCGCAACTGAAGAATTTCAAAATAAATTGAGTATTGATTTGCACAATGAAATAACCAAGGAAAACATTCATTGTGGGCTGAAGCTAATTCTGTTAGAATAAATGAGGCTGATTGTGAAAAAAATATTAAATAAAGTATCTCATTAAGTTCTGCAGTTTTGCAAAAGCTGTTGCCACAGGGAGGAAGAACCTGGCGTGAATGATTGTTTGTTTACTGCAGCTGTCAGTCTTTGAGGGGCTGAGCGTGGTGCATCAGTTTGCGGAGTAGCCACTAGTAACCAGGTCATCCTGCTTACGTGTCAGGCTTCTTGCTGCAAAATGTGTGGAACTACATAAAAATTCTTTTCATCTTGTTAGCACATCTCTCACAATATTTCTCATTTTGCTTGATGACATCAGTTCTTGGAGATACAGAGGAAGGTTTTAAAAATATCTCCTGGGCAATGTTGGGTGATGCTTAGCTAATGAATTTATTGATGTCTGTCTGATACTCCAGAGGGTTGATCCATTTCTTGTTCTTCTTCTGATGCAGTTTTTGAATCATTAATCTCTTTATGACTGCTTCTGTGTGTTGTGTATAGATTGAGTTTTATTATCCATTATGAGGTCTTTGGGATAGAACTCCTGTCTGTTAGTCCCCACTTTCTGCAGTGAAAAATCTGCAGTTTTCTACAGTCTGTAGCTGTTACTGTAATGTGAGTAACCAGTGCTGTAACCTGAGTGGGAATAGCCATTAGTAGTTTTGGGGAAACGCAGTCTCCTTAATTTCATTGCAAATCAATTTATATAATTCGTTTTCCTCTAGAAATTACTTATTTTGTACTTTGAAGGCAAGACAATTGAATTCTGCATCTCTCTTGTGTTTATAGGCAAGTTCCTTCTAAACTTTCTGTTTCTTGGTTGCCTCCATGCATAAAATTGAGATAACCTCAGAGGGCTGCCGTGAATATTCATCAGTGATTTATTGTATGCCACTGAAGAAAAGTGTTACCAGCAATGCTTATGAAGTTTGTTACTCAGCCCCTCTGCTGCACGTTGATTGGTATTTCAAAGATCCACAGTCTCCACAGTGAGCTCTAGCAAATTCTTGACTGAACTTAGCCTGTAGATGACACTAATAACTTTGATTTATGTGGGGCTTTCCCTTTGGAAGAGCTCCAAAGAATTTTATAAACTGCAATGTGAGCCATAGTGTAAATATTGCCTTAGCAGCCACCAGCTATCGGGGAGGTGCTGTGTGATGGATATTGCAGTGCAGCTGGATGTGAGGAGATAGCAAGGAAGCAAAGGAGTTCTGCAAGTGTTGGAGGTGACATAAGGAGAGAAGTAAGAAAACAAGCAGCCACTACCTGAATTCTGATTTTTATCTTTGACATGATTAATTCTTATAGATCAAGTGACTCTCATGTGGGAAGTGGCATTTTGTCACAGCCTCATGGTGCTGTGATAATGGTTCAGTTTAAGTTGAGCAGAACAAGCCCTGCTAGCAACCAGGGTTTTCTTTCATGCAGAGCATGTGTGTTTCTGGATGTGGCTGGCTCTGTGATGTCCTCCTCTTCCAGAGGCAAAATGCACAACTGCTTGGAGTTTGCCCTGTATATGATCCAAAAGACTTGAAAGCATACCCTCTTTACTCTTAAGCTGATGTCCCATTAACCCTAAAGCCTTTTAGAAAGTGTGAATAGCTTTGCAAAGATGCTGACTTGGAATTTATTGCATTCAGTTGAGTTTGTTCACTGAATGGTGGAGCCTTGGCTTTTCCTCCTTGAATCATAGGTGCCCAAGTTGCGTTGTCTAAATAACATTATTATTTTAGGTCCCAGACACCATCATTGGAGAGAGACAGCAGAGTCAGAAGTGGGTCATTTTGGTTAATTCCTCAAGGGTGGGTAAGATAAAACAGTGCCACCATGTACAATATAATCTGCCAGACCAGTGAGTGTTTTAATGGAACTAGGCACAGGGCTCAAAGTGTCAGATCACTTATTAATAAAGGAGTGGTTCAGCTTTTCTGCTCCATGCAGGAGCATCTCTTTTAGAAAGGTTTTGAGCACTTTCAGCTCTGCTAGCTGAGTGCTGCAGCTTTAAGGGCTCAGAAGCAGTAGATGGGGGTCCAGAAACCGGATAGCACAAATGAGTAGCTAGAACTGGAAGCTGTGGTTGGGACAGTTGAAGAAGAATTGCATGGCTGCCAAGTGTGCTCTTGGTTGACAGGCGCCAGTGTCCTGAACAACCAGCCAGCTGTAGTCAAACCAAAAATGGCAAGAGCAGAGGTCACCCCAATAGTGACAGGGTGGATGCTGATTTTGGGCTCATCCCAGCCACCTGGGGATCAAAAGAATTGTAGCAATGATATTGTTCTTTATTATTTTGCTGAAACACTCTTTCTTTCAGTAACTTCTGAGCCTGTTGGCCAGGTTAGGTTCTTGTAAAAGAACCTTATTTTCCTTAGAAAACAGGGCTAAAGTATGTATAATGCTTTGAGGAGCAAGGGGCTTGTTGAATTCAGATGCTTGTTTGGCAGGGCTTGTCTGAAGATTGCCTGGCATGGAGTAGAGGTCGCACTGTATCATGTTTAGGTTTGATCTGGGCAAATGAGTATTTCTGTTGGAGCACCTAATGGAGATCTCAGCAGTCAATAGAGCACAGTTTGTGGCTTGGCTCTCTGCCTGGCTATAGACTTACACCAATCTTTACAACACAAACAAAACGCAAAGTGTAATTATAGTCTGGTGGATGAATTTATATTTTTGGTATATTCTGTTGCTGGGACTATTTTAAAACCTCAGTGTCCAGGATTCTGGTCTTTGTAGATATTTAGTTCTGTATTTTCCTAGGCCATACCATTAAACATATAGATAGATAACAGTCAATGAGTGCATTAATGTTTAATTCAGTACATTTTTCAGTTTTAGAATCCCATTCATCCATATTGCTGTAATTGTTTCCTCCTGGAAATGCTGTGGTAATTAGAGGATAGAATGATTTGCAAGCAGTACTGTGACGTGTGTAACCAACCTGTCTTGTTTTGAGCCTTTCATTACATTAGCTTATGACTATAATTGTGTACCATCTCAAGGAGGAGTGTGAACTTTCCATTTGCATGTTAATGGCACTTTCTCTGGGAAGGTGCTACAGAGATTCAAGTAGTGCTATGCAGAAAAAGTAACGTTCCCAGTAAGCAAACAGTTTTGATGGTTAGTGGTTCAGACGTTGGTGGTAATAATAAGGATCTTTTAGCTTCTGGTGCAGCAAATGCATCTTTCAGATGGGCGAGACAATTGGTATCGTTTAGGAAGAGAATTGTTGCAGAGAACTCCTTCCTGTAATGAGCATCTGTCTCTTCTTAGGAAAGAAGAAAGTGCTTATAATTTGTGTGCCCTTTTGAAAGGGAGAATGTATTAATTGAGTCTTAATATATGTTGTGATACATAGAGATACATTGGGGAAAGCTGTGTGCTGAAACTCACTGGCTTTCTCATGTGCAAGAGATGTGGAGCTTGTTTGGCATTTGAGGACTTTGTCCAAGGCTCTGACATTTTACTCCCCAACTTCTAGTTTTAAAAAGGAACATCTGTGATTTTATCCTAAGCCTGAAATAGGCCCCAGTGTGCCTCAGTGGGTGATTGAGGTTGTTTGTCCTCTTGCAAAGAACAGGCTCATAACAGCTATTTTGGCTGTTCCTGGGAAAGTAGACTCTCCATCACACTTCCACTTTTGCGTGGGAAGGGCTCCTTCTGAAGTCACAGAAATCCCTGTAAATATCAAAAATGCATCCTGTATCACATTTCAAATCCTTCATAATTCTCTACTCTCCTGCTGTTTGCAAGAAATTCAAGCCACATGCTTTCATCTCACCATCACCTCTCAGCCTGATGGATCCAAGAGGAATTGCCATTCTCTGTAGATCAGACCTGGAGGAAAATAAGTAGCGTGGGCATAACAGCCTAACATTTCCATTTAGGAAGAGTTGGATAAGCCTCAAGAGGGGAGACATGCTGCTTTAAATTAAGAGTGACCACTGAAGTGAGATTCCTTCTGCCTCCTGCCACTGTACATTGCTGCAGCACCCCGTGGTCCATCATTGCATCCAGAGTAGCTGTCAATGGCAAAATGCAGTTTCCACCTGGCAGAGCTCAGTGCTTTCTGGTAGGTTACTACAGGTTATGGTCGCTAAGAAATAGGGAAAGGCCAGATAACACCAGTATTTTTGAGCAGGGGAAAGCTCAGTGAGCATTTTCAAGGAGACCTGACCAGCTGTGAGGGAGAGCATGGTTGACAGGGCTGCTTTTGCTTTAAGGATAATTAGTGGGGGGCAGGCTAGGCTGTAAAATGAATGTGGAAAGTAATAACAAGGATTTGGAGCCACAGAAAGAAGAAAAGCTGGAAACTCTGAAGATACAAATTGGGTAAATTGTGCTTTAACAAGATTTTTTTTTCCTGTGTGTGGGGATGCCAAAGACAAAAATGCACGTTGAGACCTTGGTATCAGGGCAGAGGAAGGTGGGCAATGAGACTGCAGAATGAAAAGATACTCATCAATGATAGTAAAGAAAAGCAAAGCAGAGTTGGGGGCGTCAGCAGGGAAAGAGGCTGGAGAGGTAAAATAGTTCAACAAAGACAATATGAGGCATAGGTCTGGTTTACATGGGGCTATTCCTGAATTTCTCTCTTTGGACAAGTCACCTGATCTGTTACTTTTCCCCATTTTGCCTCTATGTACAGAGTGCTCAAAGATGGACAATAATTCTTAGTAATTTTTCTATAGCACAGAGTATAGTCAGACCATCAGCCTTGAATTCAAGTTTTATCATGATACAGGCTTGAAGTTACTGTTAATGATGAGGAAAGGGGAACATGTACATACTGTTAATGAGCAACTTGCTCTCCCTTTAAAATTTAATGGATGTACAAGAGGGTAGGTGTGAGGTGAGTGTGCTCACAATAGTTAAATAGTTAAATGTTGAGTGAAGCTTTTGACTTCTCACTCCAACGGTTTAAGAATGTCACAGGCTACTTTCAATGAGATAGACCAAAAAGAAAAAAGTGATATATTGTCTCAAAGCACAACTCATGTGTTGTTGGAATCCATACAACCTTCTGTACAATGTGGCATAAAGAAAACTCTTGTCATGCGCATGGAGGTGTCAACAAGGAGAAAATAACAAAGTGGAAAAGAAGAGTTTAACAAATGTGTAAAGCAGAGACACCACCCATAGAAGGTCTGCAACACTCCTCTGGTGCTCTTACATAACCCAGCTAACATTTGACTTAGTTTTGTGTTCAGTGTTGGTTGTTGCAATGAATGAAGTAATAATTTACTTTTATTCTATATTACATATTTAATCGTGGCTTCTTAATTCCTATGTGCTTATCACCACCAGGCTCTGGATCTGTCCAAGATTATATTTGTGTTGAGGGTGAAGGGAATGATATTTGTAACCATGCTGAGACTTTATTTTGCTGGCTTTGGGGCAGACATGAGTGGACACAGACTTGCTCCAAAAAACATGCATTGTCTTCACTGACTGCTTAAGTATAATAAATATGCAAAAAAAAAAAGCAAACACAGTGTTTTCCATGTGACCCCCCCATTATCTGCAACTCTTGTAGTGTACCTGGGAAGTCTCGCTTGGTGCCTGCCCAGTTTTGTGGGAAGGGAGAAAAGAGGCTATCCATTGCCAAGGAAAAAGACCCCAATCAGTTTCAGGGAGCACTTGGACCTGCTGGCTGTGACTTCAGGCAGTATGTGAGGCTCCTGATGAGTAGCATCAACACCGCTGAGAACCAAAGTGGAGGGTTAGCCAGCCCATGGTGAAAACTTGTATCTCTCCAGTGGAGGTGAAGTTCTTCACTCCAAATGCTGCATAGACTTTTTTTGGATGTGGGCTTTGCCCCAAGCCCACCTACATTGCTATGCCAAAACCATACTCAAACCTGTCCCCTTGCACTGCACCACAAATGGGCTCCTTGATCTTTAATACCTAATACTCTCTGATTGTTGTGGGTTGTTTGGTGCTTTTGACAGTGAACCAAAAGCCTATTTGTGACTTACAAATGCATATTCTGTTACAGGTGGATGGGTTAGCTGGGACTGTAGTGACTGTTGTTCAGGCTGGCATTGGAATCTGGCTGGCATTTATGCTCAGGATTTGAATTCAGATTCCCAGACCCAGCACGCAGTCTTGCCAGGTTATGCACCTTCTCTGCAATTTTAAAAACAGAGGATGCTCTAACTTTTGGCAGAGATAACCCCATGGCTTTTATCTCTGTAGGTAGCTGGCAGGTGTCATTCCAGAGCTAGGATAGTTTTTTGCCATTTGTTCTTCCCATCTTTCCCTCTGGGCAGCATTTTTCCTGCCCTTTTTTTGCTGTGCTGAGCAGAGATGCTCCTCTCTGCAGTGCGGCTTGCTGGGCTTGTGCCTTGGTGCTCCAGCAGCATCTGCCTAGACATCCTTAGCCCAGATCCATCCCCTATTCTTCTGTTCTTCCTGTTTCCCCTTTCTTTTCAACCTATAAATCTTATTTCTTCCTTTTATAATCATAACCTAAAATTGCCTCATGGTTTCTTTAAAAACACCTTTTGTTTCACTGTTTAAACCTAGATTTTTACAGCTGTTATGTGTTTCCGTTCACCATCATCTGTAGCAATTGAGGGTACTGTCAGCTAAGCAAATATCCCAGTCCAGATGAAGCCAGTTTTAGAAGCCTTGTTACCTTGCCTGGATTCTTTACCACCACAGCAGCTTCTCTTTTGCTTTTTATCATACATGTATCCAGTAGTTCAAATTGCCTCAATTTCAGTTGTTTTGCACATGGCAATTTCAGAGGCACTGAGGAGCTAAGGCTACAAGAGACCAGCAGCACACATTAAGAGGGAAGTTTTTTTTCCTTTGGAGAGAAGTTAAATAGGTTGGAGGATAGAGCAGTTTGGAAAGATGGCTCAAAGCTGGAATTCTTATGTTCTTGCTGGAGTGTTAGTTGACTGCAATAAAAATTGCAAGAAATTGTAAACCCTCTGTTTTCAGAGAGAAAACCAGTAACTTTTTATAAATCTGCTTTTAAAATTAAGACTTAAGATAATGCTTTTGTTCAAGTTCCTTGCACAGAGCTTTGCAGGATGGGTGGATTTGGGTTTGCAGTGCCATTTCAGGGTAGTGCTGATTGATGACTGTTGTCTTGGAAAGAATAAAATCTGAAGTGTCATATCAGACCTGTCCTGCAAGCAGTAATCATCAGAGCCAAAAATCTTCTTATATTCTGACTTGTGGTTTTGGTCTTCACCTCTTTTACCTGCTAAGAGGATAAATATGCACAAAAAAAGTGTGTGTGTGTGGGAAATCTGTTCTGTTCTCTGATACCTGATTTCAGTCACATTTAGTATAGAAATACATATAGAAGGAACTGGAAATATTTCTACAGAAGTCTTATCTTTGCTTTGCACAGGCTGTGTTAGAACTCATGACAATTTGCTGTTGTTTGTACATTGTTTGTACTTTATACTTGGTGGGAGTGTGCTGTGCTGGAGGGCAGCAAGGCTGTGCTTGAGGGGATAAATGGCAAACTGAAACATGATGTGAGGGAATTCTTTATTTCGCTAAATAAAAATGCCTTATGTTGCATTTTGAATTACAAGTAGTATTTTTGGGTAGACTGCCCATTTTGTTAAAGAACAAATAGTGCTAGTTCAAATAGTTTTGTGCAAAATTGGGAAAATGCAAGGGATGAACAAATGTGAAATGTGCCTTACCCCGATAAGCACAGTCTGTCTGCCTCATACCATCTCAATTGTCAAGCACTATCCTAAAGGAAAATGTCTAAGTATATATGTATTTGAGAAGCTGAAAATGCAGTCTTTTTTGCAACTGAAACACTTTTCTTCCTGGATTGTGTGTCAAGATCTTGAACACCTGAGTGTTCAAGCTGTAGCCTTGAGACTACTACTAAGTCTCCAAGTCAAGATGGAAAGTATTTGATCTGTCACATCCTTTCAACTTAAAGCTGTAAAACTGTGTGGTGTCCAACAGTGCCGGCCTGTTTTTCTGTAATACTCAAAGAGAACTAGTCTTGCTTGGTTTTGGTTTTCTCTGTTTCCCTTTTTCTTGCACAGCATGCCTTCAAATTCCCCTTTGACCCATGCTCTCTCCCTTGCCCATTCCTTCCCACAACCACCCACATGCACAGCAACCCAGAAACACTCTGGACCCTGAACCACCAGGGGACTGAGTGTGCCAGCCAGAAACCCTTGCAGGGAGGATGTGCTGCAGGACCAGTGAGATGAGGGGTAGTCTGGCTGGAATCCTGCATGGAAAAATCATGTTTTCTGTGTATTTGGCTTATTGGATGGGTGAAAGGGCCACGTTCTTCTGTCCCTTGCCTTGTGATTGCATTCCTAGTAACTTCACTAACCTGAATGTTCCATCTCCTTGGTGTGGGTGTGGGCTAATGCATGAGGCTTGGTGATACAATTCAGTGTTACAGCTGAAGTTATTGTGGGAATCTATTTATCTGGTACTTGATACAAAGTGACCTCGTTTTGGTACTTGCAGCCTGTAAATGCAAGTGGGTGTCTCACCCACAGTCCTGCAGCCACAGCTGGCCCAGGGAGGAAAGACAATGATGACTTTCCTTCCTTCTGCCTCATATCCAAAAGATAAGGGATCCAAATTAGTTATCCATGTGTTATCTTCTTACCTTTAGCTAATTTGTGTGGGCATCCCTGATGATGGATGAGGTTTGTGCAGGAGCATGGTTTTGCTGTAGCAATGAAGGTTCTGCAGTGAAGACTCACTGAGGCCGGGCCCTTTGGGAGGATGTGGCCCTTGGTGTACATACACAGCCAATGTTGGAGTGCTGTGGTGCAATTTGGTACATAGCTGCCCTTTCAGGAAGATAAGGGAAAGAGCTTGTGGCTTTCCTCAGAGAAAGAGCTGCTTTCCAGCCAGCTGCCCATCTGTGGTGGTGCAACTTCTGCTCCCCACAAGCAATCACAGTGGATGGGGGTGTTGGAAAAAACCTAACCACAGAGGAGCACTGCTTACCACACTGTACAATAAACATTATTCCTTAGGGTCTTGTTGCTCTTTCTAGACGAGAGTATTGCACTGAAGCCCAGGAGTGGACAGCAATTTGAAGGAAGGGAAGGGCTGGAGACAAACCGATGAACTTAAACCTGGTAGTGAAATGAGGGATGTAAATCTACTGTGGGGATATCCTCAGCTTCCCAGATTTTTAGCATGCAGCCGAAAACAAAAGGCGGTGTGACTGGAAGGAGCAGGCTCTCTGGGGACCTGCTTTTGAAGTTACAGCTAAATTATCTCCCTATATTTAGAAAATCTACTGTAATGAAAGATGTGTGATGCTGGTCATGCAGGCAGGGTGCAAGGTGCTTTGGATTGCCTGGGTGGGAGCAAACACTGGGGTGTCCTTGCTGCTGCTACCTGCCTGGCAGATTAAAACTCACACAAACATCCATGGTTCTGCCTTGCTTTGAGGACACAGGAAAACACACCTGTTGTTGGACATGTGGCAAGAAATGGTGCGGTGATGCTGAGCGGAGGAGGGGCCTCACACTGCTGCCAGCTTCTCCTGGCCATGCTGTGCTGGCATCCTCCCCTGGGAGCTGGTGGCTGAGCTCTCATGGAGCTGAGACCCCCCTTGCAGCTAGTTCAGGCTCCCTTTGGCAGGCAAGAAGTCACCACATCCAAGAGCACATGATTTTCATTACCCACGCCTGAATGTCTGCTGGGGCTGAATTGCCTGGATCCCCGAGAGCTGCTCAGTAAGAAACTGCAAACATTTTCCCTGGGAAGGAGCAGCTGTTTATATATAGTGTGCAGTGGCTTCATGAGTGATTATTAGGAAAACATTCCTTTCTAGTAATAAAAAAGGGCATTTCTGTTGTTTCCTTTCCTCTAAAAGAGGCAAGTTGGAGAGTCAGGGATTTTCATTTGCCATGACAACCGATGAAACTGCCAAGCCATGTGGTATCTTTATCCTTCCTATGATTAATTTTTTATTTTTTTTTTTAATTTTTAAGGCCATGTTGCTAACAGTTGGGAAACATCAGGTGTTGTTTGCTTTTCTCATGTAGATTAGTCAGGATTTAATTTGCATGTTTTTATTTAAGAGCTGTAGAGAGCTGGAGGTATTGTTATTTCCATGATTTATGGTAAGGACAGTATCTTAGGTCAGAATTGCTGTATTTTACTGAATAAATATTGCCCCTCTCCCCCTTTGAGACAGGACCATTCAGCAATAGCACTGTCTCCCACAGGGTGAAAATTATTGTGGGACCCATCAGTGCTGCTGAGCAGTGATGAGGTTCAGAGCCTTGGAGATGTTGGTTTACACAGGATACAGATGGCTTAGAGACTATGAACTGATAAATCTTTTCCTGTTCTTAGGCCAGGGCAAAGTTTTGCAAAGACAGAAAGTGTGAGGGATGTGACTCTTGATGCTTGGTCCATGTGAGAGCTTCCCTTGGCTCCAGGTCTGAGCACTTCACACTAACCAAGAGCCTGGTGGTGGTGTTGCTGTCAGCAAAGCTGAGTGCCAGCATTTATCCTCTCTTTTAAAAATTGCTATCTTCTATTTAGGAATTTCCTCAGGGTGCCAAATATAGATACAACACACACACAAAAAAAGCCCCACAAACTCAAAGCTCAACCCCAAAAGCTGTTCTGTTGCTAAGGAATAAAAATAGGTGGTCACAAACACGGTGCTGACGTGCCAAGCTGTGTCCCCATGACCGTGCAGCTGCGAGTGCAAAGGTCCCTGTCCCAGTGGCAGCACTGCCCAGGCTGCCCGTGTCACGTTGGCATCAGTGTCTACAAAGATCTGGCTGCTGCTTGCTTTAAGTAAGCACGAGGGAAGTAACTTTTTTGTTTACTAATTTTAGTCCCAAAGAGGTAAAAACTTCAGGGGACTGCTGCTAGGAGATAGTAGTAGTATGGGAAAAAATAGATACATTTTTGTGTGCTATTATCTATAATACAGCAGTGTCTGTACTGGAAGAGCCCTGAGAAATGGGAACATATTTTTAAATAAAAGCACCATTCTTTGGGAGATCCTGGGCTATGTCACAGAGTTGCTGGTCATTGATGACATCAGAAGGGTGAATATTGGTGCAGCAGAAGTGTGCCGTCACCTTCTCTCCAAATGCAAATCTTTCTCTGCAGATCTCTGCAATAATTTATTAAACCATGTGGCTGGAGATGGGGAGTAGCTGAGCTGGGTATAGAGGTGTGCAGAGGTGGAGACATGATTTATCTGGGCTGGAGAGCTGCTGTGGTCAATGCCATCTTTTAATGTGTGTGCATGTACATGCAATGCTTGGTTTTGTGCTTAGTCCTCAAGGTACTGCTTGCTGCATCAGCTCTAAACAATAAATCTCAACGACCCTGCAACACAAATTTTAAAATAATGTTCTCAGATTTTGTACTTCTAGGTGAGCTGTTTGACTAATGTCCCTGCAGTGGTAGGAGGCCTGGAGCAGAAAGCTTCTGCTAAAGAGCAGCCTTTTTGTGTTTAAGGATTTGTTTCAGTGCCAAATTTACCCCCTGCAGTTTCTTGAATTGCAGCTGGCCCAAAGCTGAGATGAGATTTTATCAGCAGATAGCTGCCTTAGAAGACTTAACTGTACATTTGCAGTGGTTTAGGGTAAATAAAAAGTACTGTAACCACCTGAAACTATAAGGGGAACTGAAAATAGGCTATGTGTTAGCATGTGAGCTAAAATGTAACCAAAACATGAATACTGTTCCTTACCTTCCGATGAGACCTGTGATATCCTTATAAAAATCTTACTAGGGAGCTATGATATGAAGTTACTGTTATTGAGATACTCAAGATAGTAAACATACTTTACAAAATTAAATCCTGTAACCCGGGCTGTAAAATCTAATTCTGCTGTCCCACCCTCAGATTTTTTTTTTTCCCATCTGGGTTGGGTCCCTCCTGCAGCTGTCTGGAGCAGGCAGGGCTGGAAGCCTTCCCTTTGGAAACATCTTCTTAAGCCAGTGCTGAAGCTACACCCAAGTCTCTATTGTTTCTACTTTCTTCCCTCTCTGAACAATTTGTTTCCGTGAAACATCTGCTACTCTGGCAGCTACCCACAGTTAAAGCTGTACCACAGTGCTTCTTTGCAGAAATGCAAAGAGTATTCCCTTCCAGATCAGTCACTTGCCAGATGGGACGGTTGATCTCAGCTGAGGAGTTTCCATCAGATGAGAGCATTTTTAGAGGGGAAAAGTTCTTAGAGGGCACATGCAATGCTTGAGCTGGTAGTGTAGTTCCATTAGGAAGCTGAAGCTTTGTGTGCATGAGCATGCCTGGTACAGGTAAAATGTGCTTCCCATCTGGAAACAGGAGGTGGTAAATTGAAGACCACTGGGGCAATAATCAGCCTAGGAATAGGTCAGAACTTATCACCCCAAAATTGACTTTAGTGGCAGAGAGGGCCCCTGGTTTAGGATTCCAAGCTCATCTTTGGTAGCAAAAGCCTGTAACACTCAACTGTATTTTATTCCTCCTATCCTATCACTTCATGTTCAAAAATGCCATCACTTCTAGATAAGAAACCTTTCCTTAAAAGACATAATAGAGGCATAAATCCTTCTGAAATGCAAACATGCTGTGGCAAAGTGCTGCCTTCCTATTGTGGTGGCCCATGTGTGGTGCATGGTTCACATGTGGCTCACATACAATGTTTCATGTGTGCTTGTGAAGAGGGAGCCTCCAGCTGAAACACATGATTACTTCTTTATTTCCTCATGTAAGTTGAAAAGTAAGCACAACAAAGAACGCTTTTCTCTTAACAATCCACCTCTGGAGTAGTAGGTTGCCCTTGAATTAGGGGTCATGCCTGAAAGTTTTGCCTGAGAGTGACAGCACCTTCTTGAGTCAGCAGGAAGAGGCTGCCCCTGTAACCCAAATGCAAATGACTGACTGAAGATGGGTTGCTTGAACTTTGCAAATTAATGCCCTGATAATTTTGTGCTTGTTCCTGGATAAAGTTCCTTAAAGCAATTGTCTTGAGGAGGCTGCATCACTGCACTTCACACTGTAACAAAGTGTACGAGCGGAGCTGGTTAGGGGTTGAGTTCCTCTCAGTGAAGTGTTATTGTAGAATCCTAGAATGGTTTGGGTTGGAAAGCACCTTAAAGATCCTCTGGTTCCATCTCCCCTGTTGTGGGCAGGGAGCCTTCCTCTAGATCAGATTACTCAGAGTCTCATGCAACCTGGCCTTGAACACTTCCAGGCATGATTTTCACCGGTCCCTTCCAACCCAAACTATTGTAAGGGTCTATGATTTTTCTCTCTTATCTTTCTCTTCCTCTGCTGCTGATGTTGCTAATTTATTACTATTACAATATTTAAATGACATATTGGTAATATATATAAAAATACATTATATATTTAAATACGTATTACTTTATATATAAAAAATGTTTTTTGGAATATATTTATATATTCTGTATTTAGACTTCAGGTATGATATATCTGTCCCAAAAGCATTTTTTAAAGCTTTTTGATTGCTACTCCAGGACACTGTTCATTTGGCACAGCCTGGCCTTCACCAGTAGCATAGCATTGACATAGCATGGCAGAGGAGCATCATGCACGGGGCTGCATGAAGCCCAGAGCCCAAACCGTGAGGTACCAAGCACAGCCCAGACCTCAGACACCTGAAAGTGCAATTAACTGAGGTTTAATTACTTATTACTTCTAATAGGTTTGATGGAGAAGTGATATAAATCCTGGTAAATCACAAGCTTACTTAAGCAGAAGTGAAGAGATGGAAATAATGGCTTGTTTTTTTCAATTAGAAAGCATTCTTGCTAAGTAAAACCTTATTGGATTCTTTTTATTTTATTTTGTTCATACCACAGATTCTGACACAATGAAAACAAGATGGCCAACAGCAGTAAGATGTGTCACTACAGTTAAAACTCAAGAAAATTTTCTTGGGTAGTCTGGGTTATGAAAGTGTATCTAAGAGACATATTCATATTTCACAATACATTTATGATTATGTCACTGCTAAATGACATAGTTACACTTGTGCTAATTCTGCACTTCCAACCTCATTTGAGTCACGATGTTCCTGTAAATATTCTTTAGTTATGATAGCTTTTCTCGTATATTTCCAAAAACGATGGTGTCAAACTGTCTAATCTTCCAAATTTTTAGTAGGACCTTGTCACCCAGTTTCAAAACTTTTCCACATATGGTCATGATGCCACTCAAACTCCTGCCAGCACAGCAAACTAATGCATCACGAGACTTCTTTGCTTTTTACGTATTTGACATGCACAAGCCTTTATTCTAAACCAAGTGTTTGTTTCTCCACTGTTTGCCTCTTTGTGAGGTGGGCAGCCTGCACTTCACTGCTTGGAGTTGCACTGTCCCCAGAAACCTACTGGGAGACACCTGGGGTTCAGCCTGATCCTGCACTTGGTTGCTAAAATCACAAAATCTCATGTAAGTTGCTGATGGGTTCCCCCATTTTAGTGGGTCAGGTCTTGGTGTGGGAACTTTTTCACCTAGAGAGCTGGACTTAGTAAGATTTCCTGGCTTTTCCATGCAAGAAATGTTTCAGTTACCTCTTGGTTGTAGTTTAAAAAATAATTTTGTTGAGGTTTTTTCCCCATTTGGGAAGAGGCTGTTGTCTTTGAGTGGATGAAACAGCGTTTTTTGGCTGGATTTCTGGAAATGCAGTCGTTTCCACACTTGGAAGTCAGCCTGTCTGTTGTGCTGGCTGTAACTGCTTCAACACACAAAAACATTTTGCTGCAGAGTGTACAGCCTGGTGGTTGCAGGATGTGCTAAAATGTAGCCAAGACCAAGGAACTGTTGTTTTGAACATGTAGTATTGTCCCCATCTCCAGGCATGTCTTAAAAGATGTTTATAAAAGCATGTGTTAATATTGCACCAACTTTTTTGCAGTGAAAATGCAGATTCTGACAGTAAATGGAGTGTCAGGCTGTTCTCATGCTTCCAAAGATGATGTGTATCCTGGGGGTGCTGGTATGTGGTTTGTTCAGATACCACTGAGGCACTGTGTCTGTGCATTTCTGCAAGTTTTTTTTAATCCTAAAGAAATTAATTTTCTATTTATCATTTTGTAGCTACTGTGTGTACCTCATTATTCCTACGTGACACAGAAATCTGGTTAGTTTATCTGTGGGAGGAGAACTATTATTGATTAACAGTCAAATGCTCAGATGTGTATGATGGAATACAACTTACTGTCTGCATGTGATATTTAGCACTTCCATGGCTGTTCCCAATGCTGACGTGCACAAATGTCTCTTGAGTCTCCTCTCCCTCCAGGAGATGGGAAAGTTAGATGAAGACACTGCACCAGGCAAGCTGTGAGTTGTCTCATCTCCCCTGAAGGGTCTTTGGTGGCACCAAGATCCACAAGGATGTGTCCAACATCCAACCAAATAGGATTAATGATGTATGTTAACGCTGCTCTTGACACCAGTAGTAGCAAAGCCCACCTGAAGACTTCACTCAGACATGGAAAGCCTGGACACAAAGCCTTTTCACCGTCAGGGGATGCCCGGAATATGTGAAAATCCAAAGTTTGTTCCTGAGTGTGAGATCTGTAACCTCTAGTGTTAAGCTAAGCAGGCAGATGGAGAAGGCAGTCTGCAAGCAGTTGCCTCTGATGTCCAGCCATGGGCTGGGGTGGGCCTGGGGTGTCTTAAGTGGGAGCACCACAGCAGAGCATTCTGTTCTGTGGAGCTCTGGGTCCAGGTTCTTCTTTGGGATGATACTGGTGCTGAATGTACCTGCTTGTTCTGTGATGAAGCAGCTGTAATTGCTGGTCACTGGCACCAGCAGTAGTGCCTGCATAAGCTCCTGGAGGCCAACTCATGTGTGAGCCATGACCTGAGCAAAGTAGTTGAGTGAGCTGCAAATTTTCCATGGTGGCAAAAGAGGTAAGGGGAAGGCTTGTGTGCACTGTGTGGTCATTGATCCAAAACCCCTCAGCTTCAGCTTTCCTTTTATTTATAGAAATATATCTGTGGGATAAAACATACATCTGATACATGGCAACTTGTACCTACTGAACTTGCTTGGTTGCTGTAGGAGAAACATCCTGAGTGAAGCATTGAGGAGCATGAGTCTCTCTATAAAGTAGGGCTGAGGTTTTCATCATCTGATTTTTTCCAGATGCACTTTTTAAAATGTGTCTAGACTTTTGAATGATCAGCAGCTCATCAGTCAATGTTGTTGGGTCTGCCATGCATGGGGAAGCCCCATGCCTCCCTGCACTATGTGCGTAGTTGCTTGATGCCTCCTGGAAGTGTTGGATGGATTTATTGAGCACTGTTGGAACCTTCTCCCTTCCTTGAAGAGGTATGTTCAGGATTGCCAGAGTACAGGCAACTGGATGTAGCTCACCTGCAATGGCAGGTGTGGTGGGAGGAGTTGAGAGATGTCAAGCTCTGCAACCCCAAGTGCCTACAATAAATCTTTCTCCCTTGATTTTGGAAAAGACGTTGCTGGAGTTTTAATGTTGCACCTTGCCAAGAGCATATATCCCATGTACATGTGGTTTTGCCACCATCAGCAGAGAGGCATGCATGATCCAGACTTTCTTGGAGTCTTAATTCTTGAGAATTAAGTGCCTCTTAATTTTTCAAGTGGAGTGGGAAGAGAAATTAAACCCTGTGAAGATGAGGAGTGAGGAAGGTGGGTGAGGAAGCAGAGGTAAATCCAGCCTGCTCATTTGCAGAGGGGCATGAGCTGGGCTCTTGCTTGCTGAGTGCAGGAGCCTGCTTGGGTTGGCAGGTGCTTTGAATGCAAAAATATTTTATCCTGAGTTACGTAATGCAGCAGCATGTCCAGACCTGAATTCCCTGCAATTTTCTGGCCTGTGAGGAATAATTTTCTGCTTGAAATATTAGCCTTAGCTTTGAATTTTGTGGATCATATGGCATATGCAATCAATGTAATATCTGTATACATAACTGCTGCTGTCTGAACTTGAGATGTTTGGGTAAATTTATTTTTGTTTATAGCTGTTGGATGTTGAAAAACAGAAAATACTTGTTAATTAAGAACTATATAAATACATCAAAACCTGCTCTGGCCTACTGGTTAGATACAGCAGGTGAAAAGGCTTCAGATCTTTCTCTAATTGCGGCACTAGGTTGTAATGGGGTTTTGAGGTGGGATAGAGCTGAGGTGCAAATTATCAGCATTCCTGGCTTGATATGGCTTTGGTCTTAATCCTTAAATGGGGAGAAACCTTTGCAGCTGTGGATAGTTTAGTTTTAGTTCTGTTTTCTTTTTCATGCAGCTCTTTACTGGGTAGAAAACTGACTGGATGGCTGAGCCCAGAGAGAGGTGGTGAATGCATCTACATCCAGTTGGCAGTTGGTCCCAAGTGGTGTTCCCAAGGGCTCAGTTTTGGGGACACTCCTGTTTAATATCTTTATCACTGATCTGGAGAGAGGATCAAGGGCACCTTCAGTCAGGTGGCCCTTGGCAGTCAGGTGGATCACATCAAGTGGAGTGGGAATGTTGATCTGCTGGAGGGCAGGAAGGCTCTGCAGAGGGATCTGGACAGGCTGAATCTGAGGCCAAGCTGGATCTGAACCTCTGTATGAGGGTCCACAAGGCAAAATGCTGGGTCCTGCACTTAGATCACAGCAACCCCAGGCAGCATTACAGACTAGGGGCAGAGTGGCTGGAAAGCTTCTCGGTGGAAAAGGACCTGAGGGTGCTGGTCAGCAGCTGCTGAACATGAGCATGGAAAATGCAGCCCACTGCTTCTGCATTCCCTTTTCAGGTGTCTCCATGGGAGCAGGAACTTGTTTGTACAAGCTTGGGTGAGAGGAGAGGTGAAAGTCCCTGGTCCCTGTGCTTTTGGTTTGGGTGGATCTCACCGGTCTTTTGGTTGAATTGGAATTAATAACGGAAGACTATCAAGAGCATTTATTGCACCATCTTGCCCAAATAGAGAAACACTGAGGTTCTGGAGCATGTCCTGAGAAGGGCAGTGGAACTGATGAGGGATCTGGAGCCCAAGAGTGATGAGTGGCTGTGGAATCTGGGTGTGTTTAGCCTGGAGAAAAAGAGGCTCAGGGGGACCTTATCATTCTACAACTGGCTGAAAGGAGGCTGTAGTGAAATAGGGATCAGTTTTCTCTCTCATGTGAAAAGCACAGGATGAGAGAAAGTGTCACGTTGCATCAGGGGAGGATTAGATTGGGTGTTAAGAAAAATTTTGTCACTAAAAGGGCAATGAAGCACTGAAACAGGCTGCCCAGGGAAGTGGTGGAGTCACCATCCCTGGAAGTGTTTGAAAAACATGTAGATGTGTCAGTTAGGGAAATGCTTTAGTGGTGGACTTGGCAGTGCTGATCTTGATGATCTTAGAGGTCTTTTCCAACCTTAATGATTCTATGAATCTGTGAGAACTAGCTGATTCTAAAACATGTCCTCCTGTCCTTCAGCTGCATTCCCACTGATGGACCACCTCTCCAGGTGGTCGCCCTGCTTCCATTTGTCCCTCCTGGCCTCTAGTTCTGTCCAGAGTGACCGTGTGTGGGGTCGCATGATGGAGTGAAGCATAGCAGTGACACAAATGAAATAAAATCCCACAAAACTGCTCCTGTGTGAGGCTGGCAGGAACAGTCCACGCAGGCTGGTTGGGATGCCAGCTGCATAAACTGCCTTGGGGAAAAACAGCTGTGAAACCAAATTTTCTGCCCTGCTGCTAGCCTTGGACTCTACTCCTGCTTCATCTCATGACAGGGCATGTCTCTGTGCTGTAGTGTTTGTGATTTAAATGAATGTGGTGAAGGGTGACTGAGGCATGGACTGGCATCCCATCTCCTGCCCTCACTGCAGGGTCTTGTCTCTTCCAGAGGGTGGGACAGGCAGCTGCATCCTGAACACTTTAAACCACTGCAGAGATGCGAGGCAGAGCCTTGCACCTGCAAACAGAAGAAAAGAGAGGGGAAGAAAAAACCTAAACCCACACCAAAAAACCCAAGAAAACAAAAACAAATAGAGAAGTTGTGCTCTGCGTTTGTTTTGAGGTTTTTTAAAGCATATAATTCAATGTGCTGTATTGCTGAAATGCACATTCCCCAGCTGTGATAAGTGGGGTAGAGGTTGAAACACATCTTCTCTGGGGAGAGGGGAGGGTAGTGTGAGCCTGAGTCAGCAGCAAAGGTCACTTGGCTGCAAGGCTTAGCGTGCAGGAGGAGAGGATCTCATAACGTGGCTGGTGCAGTGTCTGTGTGTCCAGCATGGACAGCATGCTGGGGCAGCCTGTGCACTCAGAGGGAGGAACACCTGCTGCGGTGAGAGGGCAGCCATGGTCAGCTTCACCTGCCCACCCTGGCTCACAAGGCACTGCTCACTCTTCCTTGCTGCTTCCTTTGCTTTCTCCCTTCCCATGCCCCAACTCCTTGTATCTCTTTGGTTCTGGCATTTAATCTCATCATTGCATGGTTTGTTTTATGGTCTTGGCTCATCTTTCAGTTCCCGTTTGGGGTCACTATCACATGTAATTAGTCCTAGAGCCTAATGAAGGGGATCAGACATAACTCTAGGGTATGTCTGAGCCATTTAGCATTTCTGACCTCAAAGATCTGTAGAGAAAGTTTATTTTTAAACTTCCTAAGAAGATAAATTTGAATTTTGGATTGTTTAGGGTGCAAGTAACGGAACTGAAATCTCTCTGGGTGGAGCATACCCTCTGGGGTATGAAGAATCCCAGGAATAATTATGCAGTGCTGCGTGAGTATCATTAGTCTTGAAATAGCTTTTGGTGGATGATCATGTTTTTCTGCATGGCAGAAGCTAGTGTGAAACCTTGAAACCTTATGTTAACATTTAGTCTTCATTTAAGAGCACTGTCAATGTGTGTTTAATGCTGCTTTTGTTATTCAGTCCCACTCTGGGAAAGCCAGTCACGGAGATATGAAACAATTACACAAAGTAAGAACCCTAGCAAGTAAAAAAGGGGACTTTTTGGGGGGCTGTTTTTTAAGGTCCCACTCTTTCACTGTACTAAGAGAGGAAGGGTGTGCAAGGGCTTGTGTGTTGGAGCAAGGTGAAGTCAGAGCATCCTCAGGACACCTCCAGCTGCTATTGTTTGGTGGCACTGTGCTGCACAGTCCCTGGCCTGGGTGAAGTGGCCCGGTTGAAGTGACACGTATATGCAGTGACTCAGCTGTGTTCCTACTAACCATCTGCTGATGTGATGCAGCTCATTAGTCACTAATTGGTGTGGTTACCCTTTTTTTGGGCTGTTGGAAAGGCCAAGGGCCACATAGATTTGAAGGAGCTGAGTCAGTCTTCTACCTCTTTTGCCCTCCAGGTCCACCAGACTGTTGGTGGTGCTTAGAGAGCTGTTTGCATGTTCCCTGCCAGGCAGAAACAGACTGTCTCAGCTTTCTCTTGTGTTCTCTGATTGCTTGACTATAAGCCTATCACAGCTGTTTGGTGGGACTGGAGTCTGTAGCCGGAGCCCTCTGGTATATGTCACAATGAACCCTCCAAAGGAAGGACCTTTGGAGGCAGTGGGAGACAGCACCCTGACTTTGGATTGAGCATAAGAAGATGGTTTCACCCAGCCTGCATTTGTTCCCTTCCTCAGCTCTGTAAAAATCCTCTAAGCTATCTGGGGATTTACTGAGGACAGCACTTTCATAATACATTTTTCCCCCCATTCCCCACCCATCTGCCCTATATTTCTGCTACACTTACTGTCTTTGACTCTACCACCTCATTCTTTACCTAATCTGTAGGTACTGGTGGGTTAGGTACTGATGGTTTGGTTTTGCCTTACACGGTGTCTGAACTGATGGTGTGTAAATCTGTCTCTTTTCTGATATCTTGAGGACAGGTCTTTGATGCCATGTGTAATATCTGGATCCTCCTGGACATAGCTGGATTTGGACACTGTCCTTTGCTTCCTTCTCTCTGGGTTTTTCTTTCTGCCTAAAATCTCCAGCTGAATCTCTTCTGGCTGTTGTTGCTTTTCTGGGAGGTTACAAACCCCTTTTCTGGGCCCAGTGTTTGCAGCAGTCCTTGGGAACACTGGAGGTGGAGGTGTGGAAGCTCATCCCTCATGACTTGCTCAGCTGCAGTAAATGCATTTGTCAGCAGCTCAGCTCTGTTTGGTCTGTTTGGTCCTCCCCGTGCTGTGGGTGGTGTAGGAAGCTGTGTGGATCTTCCTTCATGTAGGCAACCTTCCCATCTCTTGTGACATAGCTGAAGTATCAGTCTGTGCATCCTGCCAAGGAGCTTGGATTTGGGGCATGGAGTGTGCTGGATAATCCCTATGTCCCTTTCTGTTCACTTCCCATTTGAGCAATCCAAAGATTCCTCATGAAACTAAAGAAAATTATCAGAGTAGTAATATTCCTAATAGCATAATTATTTTTTCTCTTCTAAAAACCTTTCATACTTCAGCTAAACTGTTACCCCACTTTTCACTACAATTTTAGCACATGAGCTCTTTCTGTTTTTAAGGCAAGCGCTGCTGCTCTTGTTTTAAAGTGAAGTCCCCGACCTGTTCCACCCTCATGTGTGCCTAAGCCCTGCTCTGTGTGTACCCAGTGTGCTCCTGAAGGAGCTCATGGTGGGGTTTGGGATATTTCCCTAACAGGAGTAAATTACATGATCCCCTCAGACAATGTGACAAAGTCCATGCTGTCCTTTGGGGCTGATGTAGTCAAAAGCAAAACAAACATTTGGGAACATCTAGGAATCAGTGTCTCAGGTTTGTGGAGCACTGCTTGGAGAGTTGAAAACCAGCATCTCTAACTTGTGGGCAGCCAGGTGAGACCACACAAGGACCAAAATGAGGCCAATGTTTCACAGCAGCTGACTCTGACTACGTGGATGTCCCAGCTCAGAGTGAAAAGTGCTCTTCTCCCTTATCTGAGCAGCTATGTGTGTGGCAAGAGACCTTTGTTCTGAATGTTTGGAGTAATAAAGTTCAGCGGGGATAAAAGGGAATGTCCCCACTGACTTGGTTCACACAGTGTTGTGCTCTCTGTCTCTACTGCAGCTGCGTAAATGAGTATGGAAGATTATGATTTCCTCTTCAAAATTGTTTTAATCGGCAACGCCGGGGTGGGGAAGACCTGCTTAGTCCGTCGCTTCACTCAGGTAAGGGTGGCCACCTTTAGGATTGTGGAATGTTGGGATGGGGACAGCACTGGTATGGGAGTGTAGAACATGTGGCTCTGCACTGAGGGCTCTGCCAGCATCACAGCTCCAAAGCATTTTGTTGTTCACACCTGTGGTGCATACATCACATACAGTGATGTACTGGCACAAGCAGCACGTCTGTATCTTGTGCTGCACCTGGTTCTGTTCTGGAGCTTGTGTTGGGGAAACCTCATTCCTCTGTGAAGGTGGAAAGTCCCCTCTGAAAGCCACCAGGACAACTCTTCCTGTTTTGGTAGTGTTCTGGAACAGTTGTAGAACCAGTGCATCTCCTGCTCTCCTCCCCAGCTTTTGCTGCACAAAGGCCTCCCTGTTATTTGTCATTAGAAAATAAATAATCTGGGTCCTGAGCTGTCACTTCAGTGTCTTTTTTTGTAGCAGAATAGCCTCTGTGATCCAGGGTAAGGGGAGACTTTGCATGATGCATCATAAAGCACAAGTTGTGGGGTTTTGGTTGCACTCTGCACAAGAAATTTTCAGGAATTTTCCCCTTCACTGTTAATTTTAGTTTTGAAGCTATAGTGATTTTAGATGCTTTTCAAAAACATGTGGCAGTCAGTGGCAATAAAGCTAGTCATACCCAAAAGGTTAACAGCAAAAATCTTTGGCAACTTCTGCTGCTTGTTCTTTGGCAGCACAGCTGCTGTAAGGGATGGATGTGCCCCAAAATCAACATGATTTGGTAGACTAGATATCAAAAAGCTCTCATTTTGTTTGCTGCTGCTCCTTTCTGATGATGCTGCAATCAAATACCACCAGCATTGAGCTGTCCCTTGCCATTGCTGTGGCACTGGTGATGGCTGGTTCTGTGCTTTGCTCCTGAAATGCTGTGCAGAGATGTGACCCTACTGTTGAGAGCTCCTAGAAATGCCTGTTGGTGCCATAGGGTGCTATAGAGGGAAAAGGGTATGTGTGGAGTTACAAAAGGTAGCAGATGCATCTCATCCCACACAGATGTTCACACATTTTTCAATGCATTGGAAAGTAGGATGGAAAGTCCTCTCCCTTCCCCTGCTTCTTCCAACTGTACAGAAGGGCTTTCCTCCTCTTTTTTCCTCTTTTCTTTTCCTGTGTTCCTACCTCTGAAGTCAAAGATTTGCTGCATAACTAGGGATGTATAAGGCAGGGAAAACACAACAGGGTTTAATTTATGGTAACTTTCATGTTGGGGAAATGTCACATTCTAAATGTGATGGAATTAAGTGTCATGGGAAGGGGACAATGGATGAATAGTTTTGAAGATGGAAAAGTGTGAGGATTGGCACCCAGTGAGACTTTTCTCTTGTAGAAATAAGTTTAATCAAACTCTTGTTTTCTTCCAGGGCCTTTTCCCACCAGGGCAAGGAGCCACGATTGGGGTTGACTTTATGATTAAAACTGTGGAGATAAATGGTGAAAAAGTAAAGGTAGGAGCCTGATGATTTAAAATGTATATTCATGTGGCAGTACCATAGCTGAGGTTTCTTGCTGCGGCCCTTCCACTGCTGGAAGACATTCAGGGAAGGTCAGGGCTGTTTGGCATGGCTTGGGCAATGCAGGGTCTAACAATCCGTGTGCCCCTCCCCACCGTTACTATCAGGATTGTAAAAGTGAACCTACTGAAGGGGAGAAAATGGAACAGGTAGACCTTGCAAAACTGTTGTCCTTGCTTAGGAGACAGTAAGGTCATGCCTAGCTCAGATTGAGGAAGCCCAAAGAAGCATTTCAGTGCAGCCTCTGCTCACTGTGTTTCTGGTAAGCAGAAATTTGTTGCATTCCCACTGGGATGTGCTTGAGGAAAGTCTTCTCCTGTGAGCTCCCAAGATGGCCATTGGGGAGAACAGATGTCTTGACTTGTGTGGTTCTGCACAACGAAGGCTCATCTTCCACTTCTGCCAAGTTACAGATTTGGGAGAAGCTGAGCTGATCACAGTACTTGTGTTTCAGCCAACAGGTTGAACTGCAAAGGGCAAAGTTCTACGTATTTTTAACTCTTTCACTCTCTAAAATAGGGTGGAAGCCACTTCTGGGAAACTGTCCTTGTCCTGAGCTGACTCCCAAACTGAGCCTGAGCATCACTTGGCAGAGAGCTACTTTGCCTGGGCCAAAACACTCAAAGCATGAGATTGGAGACCAATCTCGTGCTTTAATGGGGTCCATGGTTGGGTTCCAGAGCCCAGAAATGTTGGCTGCTACTACTTTGTTCATTAGTAGAGGTTTCACTTGAGCTGTCGTATCTGACATGAGAAAAAATAGAGTTATTTGAGCCTCTAATATCAAGGTGTCCATGGTCCCTGAGCTGCTTCTGGATTTACTCTGCCTGCATAAAATTTAGGGGCATCAAAGTGAAACCCAGCAGTTTTCCCCTTTTTGTCTTTATCAAACCCAATCGTGAGCAAATGCAGGAGTGGTACCAGTGTGATGGTGGCTGGATGTGACACTGAGACCTCTTTTCAAGCTTAAGTGATGGGATGGAAACAGTAGACTTGGGCAGATTTTCAGCCCTGGGTTTTTTTTAACTGGCACCACAGCACCACAGCACCACAGAGGGGTTTTAAGAAGAAAAATGGGGTGTTGTGTTGCTAAGTTTAGGATGTATTTTAAGGGACATGGTCATGTCAGCAAGCTGCAACTCTGCTCTGTGAGGAGCTTACGCACCTATGGGAAGTGGTGGTGCTTCACCAGGAGACCTTTCCTCCTGAGCAGGTGAAGGACAAGAGATAGAAAATCCTTCACCTGATAAAGATCAAGTTTATACTTAGCATGTGGCTGTACAACTGGGCCAGAGCAGCAGGCAGGGAAGCAGCAAGGACCATGAGGATCACGTGTAGCCTGGGTGATGCTGGTGCTCAGCTTGCTGGTTATGATGCTCATTAGCAGGGCTGGCCAGGACACGAACGCTGCTTGTCCCAAGCTCCTCAGACAGCAGAGATGTTTCTCTCAGCCAAAAGCAGCTCCAGTGAAGCAACTCAGAGGATCTCAGCTTGTAAATGGCATAATCACTGTACTGGAGGTGGAATTTGTTTAAGTCAGTAGCCTCAGGACTCCCATGGTCATTAGAGGGAGAAAAGCAGTCCTGGGGGACATGAATCCCATCCACTTCAGATACACCTCTCCTTTTCAAGCATCTGGTTCTCTGTCAAATTCTGCTGGAGCCTTTGGAACCTCACCGGTATATGAGGCCTGGGGTTTGTACTGGTAAATTTACCCTCAGGATTTGTTTGTGTTTGAAGTATTGCTCCTGTGATACAATCCTGTTTTAAGACTAATTTGAACTGAGGGTGCAAAGTTCTTAAGAGAATATTGGAAGTAGTTGTGCCAGTATGAGCTGTCTCAGAGGCAAGGATGGTTCAGGGAAGCTCTGCAAGCTAAATGAAAAATCTCTGCTGCCCCACAAATTTCAGGAATGCACAAGTGTTCTCTCTGAATCACCTTGGGGCAGGATTGTGGGTCATGGAACCTCAGCAAATGCTAGCTGGTGTATCTGCTATATTTCATGTGGCCAATACTGGGTTTTAAAGTCCCTCTCTTGCCCCGACCAGAGCAGTAAATTGGAGTTTCGGTGACCAAGCTTTGGTGGGAGCTTAGTAGGATACATTTGGGCATTGGAATGAGCCTTCTGGAATCTGGAAGGCAAACAGATTTCTTTCAGTGGTCTTGTAGCTGAAACTTTTTGAGTAAGCCGTGCTTGTGAGAATAAACATTTAATGAGAAGGGAGAGCAGGAATGAGTCAGAGAACAGAGCTTCTCTGGCTGTTAGCTCATTTAGCAGTGCCCAAGCCACGACTCTCTTGCCTCAGTGCTGGACAGCCTCCCCTGCATGTCTGCTGGGATCCAGAATGAGGGAGCAGAGCTGTTTAGCAAAAGAGTTTTCAGATTTGAAAATAAATTATGGATTTCTGGGGAAAAATACTTTCCAGCTTTTGAAATAGCATTATAAACTCAGTGGAGAGGGACTTGTTAGTATGAAAGCTGTCTGCAAGCTTTTTCAGATATGAGCAGCTACCAAAGCTCACTGCCCGATGAGCTGAGAGAGCACTGTGCAGTTGTGAGGGGATTTTGATCTGCCTGGCTTCTTCAATAAACTCCAAAAATACTCTGGATAACTGCAACCAGCTCCATGAGCTAGAAGAGAGGCATTCTTTCTCCTTCTTGGGAATGGAAGCTGCTGTTTTTAGACATCAGGAGTGGGAGAAGTGACTTCCTCCCTCCAGCCCCTCCAGGCTGGCAGTTCTGCCCACTGCAGAGGGAGATGCTAGAAGCTGCACGGAAGCCAACAGACCTGCAGCTTCCAGTGCCAGCTGACTTTGTGCCTTGCATTTCAATCCACAAGTGCAGGAACAGAAACAAATAATGCTGGGGGAAGGGAAGCCAAAGGGAGAAGAGCAAAGGGCTTTCCCAGCATTGGTTTTGCCCTGAAGGGGGTTTTTTTAGGTCAAAATGGTGCTGCTATCAAACAAAAAATATAATATAATATAATAAAAAAAAATTAAATAACTTTTTTGTTTGTTTTGTCATTGACCACCCTTCCTTTCCGTGGCAAAAGCTGCAGATCTGGGACACGGCCGGGCAGGAGCGGTTCCGGTCCATCACGCAGAGCTACTACCGCAGCGCCAACGCGCTGATCCTGACCTATGACATCACCTGCGAGGAGTCCTTCCGCTGCCTGCCCGAGTGGCTGCGGGAGATCGAGCAGTACGCCAGCAACAAGGTCATCACCGTGCTCGTGGGTAAGACACCCTGGCCTGAGGGGCTCAGCTGGGCGTGCCTTCAACCCTGTCCTGGGGCCGTTCCTTCTGCACACAGCCCCAGGGTGCTCAGAGTGGAGTTCAGGGTGCCACGGCCACCTCCTGAAGTGTGCTCCTGTGTTGGGGCTAAGGCTGTTCGTGCCTTAGAGAGGGATGCTTCCCACCAGTCGGTCCCATAAAGGACTGCTGATGGTGCAGCTACCACGGAGCTAAGAATGGAGCAGTTCCCCTGATGACTCCAAGCTCAGATCTCCACAAATAAGTGAGGACCTGCTCAAGCTGGTGATGTCTGTAGTCTGCTGTACTCCATAGGTGTGGAACAACCATTCCTAAGTGGTCAGGATCTGGGAACCACATCAGTTTTGTGGATCATAGCATTCATAGGTGGGGCAGAGCTGGAAAACTGGATGTGCCTGCATGGATTTTAGGGAGACCAAAAATAAACATCTGAATGTTATATTAATCTGTAGAGCTTCAACTCAAGGCAAAACAGACCTCAGGCCATCTGTCTGCTACAAGCAAGGGGAAGGTTATTTTGCCTACCAGTGCTTTTCCATGCTCTGCTTTCAGCATCTCATGGTTGGGACTCGGCTTTTAAAGGTCCAAGAATATATAAAGAGCAGTGAAAAAATAACTTGGGAAAAGCTAAGAAGTTTCATGCTACAGTATCACCTTTAATAGTTTGCTATTTAAATGAAAAAATCTAGGTCATTCTAAGAGGTGTCTAAAAGTATATTTTAAGGGAGAAAAACTCAAAAAAATGTTAACATGCCCCAGTGCTACTTTGAGTGAGCTGTGGGGTTTAGAGAGCTTCCATACAAGAAACTCATACTCCATGAGTACGGCGTGGGTACAAATGGTGCAGAAATAATTAATAAATGACTAACAAATGTACATTAATTTTTTCAATGACATTAACTTAATTGCTAGCATCTACAGCACAACATATAAATCATATTTTAGTCATAACACATGTTTTGAAGATGGTGACATCCATAAATCCCTTGTGTTGAGTGATAATCTGTTTAGAAGGGTAACTTCAGTGCATTCAGTGGGTCCAAGACACTGCTTTATTGGGAAAGGAGATCTCCAGTGAGGGGAAGGCAACGAGAGAAGGCTTGCTGGTGGAAACACCACCTGTTCCTCCCATGAGCTCTTACAAAATTGCTGGTAGGACTGGGGCCAGGAGAGGTTTCCTCCTGAACCTGCTGAGTCTGTGGACAGAGCATCCTGTTATTGCAGGCCCTGGTCTGTTACCTCTGTTGTAAGATTAATTTACGGCAGGAACATCACGTTTGAAGTTAAGTGGCCAGCAATGGTGTGTAATCGTATCAGATGCTTGCTAGAGGCTTTAATCAACTCTCTGCTAAGACAGATCTCTCTGACCCAAAGGGTTGGTTTCTCACCCCACCTCACTCTGCAAGTGCCACTCAAGCCCATCCCTCTTCCAGCCTCCACAGCCAAATCCTATTCTGGAATATTGAAATAGGAAACCTTCCTTCTATGCCAGGCTTTTTAAAAAGCTCTGATGAAGATCACATTTAGTGTCTCATATGCTATAATTGACATTTTAAGTGCTCCTCAGAGCAAGCACAGGAGATTTTTCAATAGATGTTAGCATGGAAATCCTTTAATGTTGGTTGATAGCAGCAAACAGATGCACTGGTGCTAAATTAATGCAAACTGGCTTGGATGTTCACAGGGCATATTTCATTACATGACCTGATATTAAATGGACTCTGGTGTTTCAGGAAATTCATTATTTGGAGGGGAGAGCAAGCACTAGGAGTTACATATCCAAACCACTGTCCATACATATATCGAACCAAACTCTTATTTATCCTTTACAGACCTCAGTTTGTCTTGGTTTTGAAATCAAAATAACTCCTTTTCTGAAATATTTTATCAATGCAGGTAATAAGATTGATTTAGCTGATAAGAGGGAAGTCTCCCAGCAAAGAGCTGCAGAGTTTTCTGAAGCACAGGACATGTACTATCTGGAAACGTCAGCAAAAGAATCGGATAACGTGGAAAAACTCTTCCTGGACTTGGCCTGCCGGTTGATCAGTGAGGCACGACAGAACACCCTTGTGAACAATGTCTCATCCCCCTTACCAGGAGAGGGGAAAAGTATCAGCTACTTGACTTGCTGTAATTTTAATTAAAGAGCTGGCAGGTGGTTGCCCCTTCTGCCATGGGCCAAGTGGATTTTTCTTTTCTATGCTGGGATTTATCTGCTTGAAGGAATTCCTGCCAATCTGACCAATCTGGCTTACTCAGAGTCAGGTTACAGTCCTGGAAACATGGCAGGCTGATGGCTCCAGCTGCATGGCAATGTAGCAGAATACTACAGGGTTTAAATTTCATTTTTTCTTGCAGTCTGTGGAGCAGGTCAGAAAAGGAAGAATTGCACAAGTGCTTCATGTAATGCAGAACATGAGCTGTTTTGTTTCCTTCTGTGGGATAGTAGACCAGCCTTTCTTGAAGATACTGAAGAGATCAAAATCTCTCTTACAGAACAATGTATTTGATCCTTTTTAAAGTAAAACCAAGTAAGAAGAAACGCAACAATGAATGCTGACTTTGGGCTACACTGGCAATCCTCTGGGCTGTCAGCGAGCGAGCTCTTAGGATGTGTACATAACGTCTGCCCCTTGTCTCCATGGAGGACTCTGGTGTTTGAAATAGTGTTATGTCTCTCATCTACAGGCACTTTCATGAACGTGGAATAAACAAAAAAGTTACATATAGCAGTATTTTAAAGGTTGAAGAAGACATGGATACAGCTCAGTTGCTCTCTTTGGTGCTAGCAGTTCAGCAAATATTCCATAGGCCAAACATAGTCTTACCACATTACTGTCTTCTGAATGTGTAACTTAGACTGGTTAGGAAAAAAACACTAATAAGCACTGTTCATAAAAATAAAAAAAATCTCATTACCTCTTTTTCTAGGCCTGAACATAGTGGGAATGGACTGTATGCTTCTTTGATATCCAACAAAGGATGAAAAGACTTTCCAGAAATAAAAATAAATAAATTAACCATTCCTCCTCTAATTAGTCATGTCCTGATGTAAAAGTTAGCATTGGGAAAGATTATTGGTGGACTTGGCAAAAGTGCACCAGACATGACCAAAGTCTTGTGCATGCATGGATGGCATATAAGGGTTCAAAGGAAGCACAGTCTGAGCTGGCAGTCTGCAATGTGTCCAGCTGAAAAACAAAGCCTGTAGATACAGCTCTTGTTGGAAGGCAGGAGTACAAATTTGTTGAGGGTTTGTTTGATGGTAAGTGGAAATAGCAATGGGTTGCGAGTGGTGTCCTTCCATGTCTGCCCCATCCAGCTCTCACCTTGTGGAACTGCTCTCAAAGGTGCTCTTAAAGGTCTCTTCTTGGCATCTGGTCTCTCTGCTAGGGTAGCTTTTAGGTTCAGGGCTGTGAAATAATTTTATTTACCTGATGCTTTGTACCCTTAATCCCAAACTCTGGTACACGTAACTGTTTAGGCAACTTCTTCCTACAGAACCTCTGAAGTGAAAGCACCTGGAGTTAGTGATGTTACTCCACCTCTAGTGCCATACAATGCATTGCAAATTTACATGCTGGCATGGAAGCAAAATCAGAAGATAATGAATGTGCACATAAACAATTATATTTAGGAGTTTGAGTTCAGTTTAGCTAATCTGGATAAAGTTCTCCTGGCAATTACATGGCTGTGATATGCTGCAATTTAGAGTTAATCAATTTAGTATTATTTGGCTTTTACTGAAGATTATAACAGAGCTTTTGTATTGACATAAAAAGCTGCCAGTAAGTACTTCTTGAAAAAAATAGCGATTAAAAAAAGAGGCATTTTGAAATGCTTTTTTTGTTTCCCAGAAAGATTTCTTTGGGCTGTATCATGTTGTGCCTTTGAGAAGTAATGGGGAGTTGACTCTGTCACAGAGAGGGGGTATTGGTTTGTCATATGGCCATTTTTAGGTCATTTTTATGACTAGTGGTAAAAGAAAGATGTGGAAGTTGTGGCATGAAGCCTCTCTGTCATTTAGGTAACATTTAGCAAAGAGCTTCTGTAAGTGTGAGATGTTGGGGAACACATCATCTGCTGCTCTGCTCTGGTCCAGTTCAGTCTCTCCTCATGTTGTAATCCGGAGCATTTGGAAGTGTGTAGGACTTGGTGGCTTCTGCTGTGCTGGACCACGTGATCCAGCCTGTGCTGAGGAGCAGTATTTTTCCTCTTGAGCATTCCCCAAATTGCCAAATGCAGCTTCATTTGAGCTTGTGACGAGCACCCAACTCCAAGACAGCTGATTCTGCACAGTTCTTTAGAGCTGAGCTCAGGGTGTTCCATGGCAGGTAACACTCAAATTAAAAATCGATACCATGTGTATTTAATTTGTAGTAGCTCTTACTCCCCAAAACTGGATCTGTCAGCATATAGTTGATAACAAATAGGGCAGAGCTCTCTGATCAGCTTAAATAAGGAGGCAGGAGACTGCCCAATAAAATATCCATGGGTTACCCAGCCTGGTTTCCAAGAAGATCAAAGCTGGGCAGCTACTCTTCATCCCTGCCAAGTAGCACTATAAATGCATTTTAAAGTGCTCCTTGCATCACTTCTGGAACTGGAACATGATTGAACAAACTGAGCTGGTCAAATAGCAGAAACTGCTACCTTTATTTTCTTGAATATCTCTGAGATTTCTAGAAGCCTAAACTTTCCTGTAGGTGACTATTTTGGGGACTAGCTGCCTACTAGCAACCTCAAAGCACTGGTTCTTTTTACTGCTAGTGTAATAATCTTTGTGTAAGGACTCCATCTCCAGACAGTGATGTGCTTTTGTGGCAGGGTGGAGTGCTGCAGTTGGGCTGATGTTCAAGTGAGTGACCTGACTTCTCCAGTCAAATTTGAACTGATTCATTTCAGTACGTATTCTGTGTAGATTTAAAAAGTTGAAAGGAAACAATGGTGGTATGTGCAATGCTATTTACACAGTCATAAACCAAAGCTGTAGTTTGAGACTCACCTCTCTTTCTGCTGTTTGCAAATGTGTCTCTTGTTGAAGTGGTGTTTTATTTTAGTAACTCCTTTACTGGAGTTACTTTTGTACATCTCTGAATATCTCTGTAGTGCATACAGCCAAACTTCCTTGTAGCACTGAGGGCTTATGTTCTCTTCTACAGTCTGATCCAAAGCTGAAGGCTTCCCAACTGGAAGAGGAACATTATCAATTGCAGAATCTTGAAAAATAAAAAAATCCCAATTATGTGATAATCAGCTCTCCAACTAAACACTTGCTAGATTTTTGAGAGAACTGTCAGTAAAAGCCTTGTGATGCCTGCTGGATAAAGTATCCAAACCCCATGCAGAATTGATATAATGGGGCCAAATTTGACTGGAAATGTTCTCTATTATCACAAGAGCCAAGCTTTTAGTGTGCTTGCTGGATTTAAATGTGTTTTGAGGGTGATATATTCACTGCCATGGAGTAATCTTATTTCTGGCTGAATGTTAATTTTTGTAGTAGTCCTTTAAGGAGACCCTTTCATGACATTTTTGGCACAATGATTATGTCCAAACAGAAGCCAATGCTGGATGATCAACAGATGTTTGCTTAATCTAGCAAGCCTATTTGAAGAGATTAGTAGAAGCATGTCTGAAAACTGGATGGTCTAAACTCTGATTTCCAGTGGGAGCCACTGATTCAGTCAGGCTGATCTTGAGTAAACCACCAAACATTCAGTGCTTCAGATCACTGGGTGTGAAGTACTTGCTGTGAAGTTTTGCATTGGGTGTTGGCACTGAGAATTTCCTGAGACAAGCCATGACTCCCTTCTGTCCATATTTGTGTTCCCCTATGAAAGTGTTAGGGAACAAAAAACCCAAATAATAAAAAAAACCCCTTCAGGTCAAAGAAATAAGATGGAAAAAGTGAAATTGAATTAAAAGTGAGCTCTGTAAAGAGAGGGGATGCTGGGTGCCTCTTCCTACCTCAAACCCTGAAGTCTTGATTTGACCTCCAGGTAAGATGTTTGAGCAGTCAGATACGTGTTTGTGCTGAATGCTAAATGGCTCTGTGATCATTATTTAATGAAAACCACACATGACAAATTGTCAGGCAAGATACTTTTTTCTTTGCTGTAGAACACACGAAACAGTCCTTAAAATCTGCCAGCCTGCTGGTGCTGTTTGTGTGTTTTTGGAGATGGCTCTGTTGGTAACAGTTGGCTCCTGCTAGTCTAGGTTTAGCAGTTAATGGCTATTGAATTCCTTCTGCATCAGTAATAACAGCAGCAGACTGGGGCTGACACAGGAGACAGTGATTTGAAAAGGGGGAAAGTCGAAGTTAGTGATGCAGAAGCACGGTGGGTGCACACACATGGGCTTTCCAGAGCTTTTGCTGACAAGGGATGCAATTAGTTAGAGTCAAATCCACTGGGTTTTGCCTTGTTTGTTATCCCTATGGACTGCTGTTTGTTCAGCTGCTTTTCCACTTGTCTTTCCAGTATGAAGGACTGTCTGTAAATCAGGTTGAAATGTTGAGCTGGCATGATTCCTGCAGTCAGAGACTGAATTCAATTGGAAAATAGGTGAAATTCTCCAGCTCTTGAAACAGGCTGAACAAACATGCAGGATATACTGCCCTTTGGAAGCCTGTGGGGCCCTTGGGGTCCGATGCAGCTGGAGACACTATCACAGAAACCCTCTCCTGGCTGTGGGGCAGAATGAATGCTACAGCCATTTCTGCAATGGAAAGATGACTCTCTGGAGTAGAAAATGCAAGTGAAGAGCTGGTTCCACGTTGTCAGGATTTTCTCCATCCCATCCTCTTTTAAAATTGTATCTATGGATTAGATTTTGATTGCTCTGGGCTTTCATAAAGGTTTGCTTTGAAAGTTAGTCTGAAATTCTGAATTCTTTTAGTGTCAAAGCACCCAATATACTTATGTGATTGTCTCCTACCAACCCTACCAGCAAAGTCCTATTTTGCGTTAATTCAGTTAGAAAAAGGTGTTTCTAGAGGATACTTTGTGAATTCCCAGTGAACAAGTATGGAAACTCTCTGTCCTTTTTAAAATGTCTCTGTACATANGAAACAAGGAGTTTCCCATGGAAACTCTCTGTCCTTTTTTAAATGTCTCTGTACATAAGGGGTCACCAGAAAACCCCTTTCTGGAGCCAGAGGAAATACTCTAATCAATTCCAGTAGTGAAAACCATGTTAAATCAAAATCTTTTCTTCCTCTTTTTATAAACTTTGTTATCTCAACAAATTTGGAGTTTGACATCAACATTTTTCCTTGGATCAGTTCTATCCTCTTGTTGCTGTGGGTAATAATTGTTGTAGCTGCTGTTCAAGGATCATAATTTTGAAGGACAGTCTTGTCTTATGATGATGAATGGTGGGGAAACAATAGCTTGATTTCTTATAAGCAGGTAGTGCATCCTAAGCAGTGCAGCCTCAACTGGAACTGGTGATGTCTTTGAAATGCAATCATCCACTTGAGCTGTAGCTAAATGTACCATAAATGTTACTGATCTCACATCTGCCTCAGTTTAGGATTTGTCTTGGCTGGGAAAGCAGACAGCAAGGTAGTCATGCTGACCATGATGCAGGGCTCCCAAAGCAGCACGCTGCTTTGCTCTGACTTACCCCTCTCATCACCACCTCACTCACCTGACCCAAAGCTGCCTTTGCTGTACTGAACCGTATCCAGCTGGGTTAGATCACCAGCTGTCCTCACTCACAGATACTATCACAACCTTTCCCCTCATGTGAAAGAGCTGTAACTTGAACCAGAAGTAAAAACCATGCCATGTGAGTCACAGGTGTGTGTTTCTTTCCCAGTAGGAGCCACATAGCCAGAGAAAAACCTCACCTCTAAAGCTTGCTCCTTCAAATGCAGTCAGTGAGATAACTGGGGCAAGATAACCCAGACAGAGCAGAAAATGAGATGGCAGTGAGTGTAATTTAGGCTGTAAGTATAGTCAGTGAAAAATTAGACTGATTTTAGGAGCACAGCCAGGGTCAACAGCTCAGCTTATCTGTCTAGATGAACAGGAGCTGGGTTTACAATACTTGGAGATTGTCTCTATTTTCACATTAATAACTTGCAATTAGGACTTGGTGGATGTAACCACTTTTTTTTTTAACAAGTTATTCTTTTCCAGTAAGCTCAAAAGATAATTTTAGCTCTGGTTAGTGCTACAGTATTATTCAAAAACAGATGCCAGTTTTACATTTGCACCTTTGCTTTTTCCACTTCTGTTTTTCTTGGGATAATATTCTCAAGGACATGCACACTCATGAGTACACAATGGTGGTGCCCCTGGTGAGCATTTTCTGAATACCTGGTCCTCAGGCAAAAAATTGACATGGCCAAAACCTGTGTCAGTCATGGTGTTAGCTGTGCACGGTTCCCTGGGGGCAGAGGGGATGTTCAAAGTGTTCTTATGTTTTCATGGGCAGCAGTCAAGGGCTCTGGAGTGTCTGGTGTCACATGAATGCAAACCTCGGCACTTTTCAAAGCTTGATTCCTCTAGTACCTCTCATCAATGAATCTGTTCTTCTCTAATTACTGCTCATGCCTCAAGCACTGTGGAGGGATGATCTGATTGCATGAACCACTGGATCTGACTCCCGCTTTAGTTAGAAGGAAGAGCATCAGAGGCTCATTTTCTGTGCCACCTCGAGCTTCTTACTATGGACACAAAGTTAATAATTCAATAAGCCCCTTCCAGCCAGGACAACCTACAAGGAATACTTCCCTTCGTACAGGACCAGTAAAAGAGATTCAGACATTAAAAATTTATGGGAGTTTGGTGCAAATGAGTTGCTCTCTAGTGAGTAGGTGGGTGCTGCTCTCCATCCAGTGGGACTTGGGGCAGTGTGGAGGAGGAGCTGTCGCTGTGGGGATGCTGTGAATGTCTCCCAAGGGTTGCATCATTGGCACTGAGCTTTAGTAAAAGCAGTGTCCTGCAGTGTCCCAGCAGGTGAGTCTTTACAGAAGGGCAAGCAGAGGAGAGGGAATGCCAGTTTTACATTTTATTAGAGGGGGAATAAAATACTTGGTCTATGGTGGGGAGAGCTGCTGTGATTTCAGGCACTGCCATTTCCCTCAGCTCGCTGACTGTTGGGAAGAAAGGGTTACCACTCACCCCCACACACAGCCAGCTCTGAAGGGGGAAAAAACTAACTTCTGAAGCCAACATTTTAGTGGAGAAAAGGCCCTCTAATGAGAGTATGGAGCAAGCCCAGCACTTGTTACTATGCTGATTGGGAGTGACAAGTATATCTCTGGATATTAGGGAAGTAGTTTTAAATATGCCATAGTTTTTAGCATAATAAGATGCACTGCAGCTATGTCACATCCATTTTATTCTCCACAGCTGTTTACAAAAGGAAAAAAACCTCAAAACCCTGAGATTGGAGCAGCTGCAGTCACTCAGCTGTCAATGTGGGACAAGGCTCGCTCTGCTCTTTTATTTCCACTTCACTCTGTTCTGCTGCACATATTTGGCTGTTCTGTGAATTTGCAGATCATGAGATTTTTTCCAAACTGCTTTTGATCTATACAGAAAGACTCACCCAGTTCTCATTTGAATTCATTAATACTTTGAGTAGGCATTTTAATTTTATGTTTACTGGCTTGTTTCCCTTTGTAATGTTATCTAACTGACAAGTTTGTCGTGCTCTGCATTACCTTTAGACTTTTGAATCTAAAACATTTCCTCTTTCCTGAAAGCTATGATAATTTTTAGAGATGCTACAAAGGCATCTTCATTTCCTCAGGAGAAAACCTGAATTACCCTCAGCTTTGATTACTATCAAATCAACATTAAAGCACATAATTTCTTTTACAGCATGAACAAAGTATATCTTATACCATCAACTATAGTTTGAATTGCAGTTTAAAAATCTGCTTAAGCACTACCAGCAGCATTTTGTTTGTGATTTCCATGCCAGGGGAGTCACAGCATTAAAGGAATTTTCTGTGTTGGAGTTTTTCCCACAAAGTTCTGCTGTCTTTTCCCCAACAATTGTGAATTTAGCACAATGTATAGAATTTTTGCAAGAACCCTGATTCCTAAACATTTGGCCAGAAGGATGAGGGGGGGATGTGGTTTTTGTTGATCAAGCACAACCATTTCAGTGGAAAAAATGCACTACAGCTGGTCAGCCAATTGATCTCATTGGTGGGGTAGTGCTGTCTTTGGGGAGGGCATAGGTGTTAGCAAATCACCAAACTGTGAATCAGTCACTGTCAGAAGCATTTGCCTTGTCTCTTCTTTAAGTTCTTGTGGTCAAGTGCGGTACAGCGGGCTTGAGAAAGGAGGATGTTTTAGGTGACCAGGATGATGAATGTATGATGCTTCACATTTATTTGTAATGCCCTTTTTATACTTAGAAATTGCTTACATGTGTATCTGTATGTAAATAAATGTTTAATCCTTTCCACTTGCTGTTTAAAGTGTTTGATTTGTTTGGTTTTTGATTTGGACTGCAAAACAAAGCTGCCTTAAATACGAGGCATTCAATTGATATGATTTGACATTAGACCAGCAAACAAATGGCTACTAAGGACTTTCTGCTTGGGCTGAGCATACCGAGGCCCTTGCAGCACTGAGACCTCACAAGAAGAGCAGATGTAGAGCTGCTGCCCATGGGAGCGAGGTCCCTTGGCACTAGAAGAGAAAAAAACCCTCAAAGTAGGAGAAATTAGAGGTTTGAAATGCCAAAGAAATGCCGGCATCAGGCACTAGAGGGTGGCCTTTGACAGAGGCACCATCCACTCACTGACCTTGCAAACCTGTGGCAGGTTAAACTCTTATCCTAGCAAGATGCTGGATTTGTGTAGGATAAATGTTGGATGATGGTTGGATGCTTTGGTTGTCTTTTATTCTTTGACCCAGTCACTTTTTTTTTTTAATGCCATTCCTTCTGTTCAGCCTTCAACTTGCTGTTTTCATTCTCATTGAACTCCACTGGAGTTCCCCAATGACCTTCCTTCCTCAAGGCCTAGAATCCTTTTGGACAAGATCTCCCATTTTAAGCCTTTTGTCTTTCAGTAAATACATAAAGTTTGTGTTCTGACACTTTCTGGGGATCAGGTTTCCTCCCCTGTGCTCTGCCCCACTTCAAAGATGACTCCTGCTGACACTTACACTGAGAAACGAGCTGTGAAGCTTGAAGACACCATGTGTCTTTTATTGCCTCTTCCACTGACCTTGAAGCTCCTTCCTTGGTAAATGTCTGACATGAGGACTGGACCATCTGCTCTTCCTTCCCCAGGAAGCTGGCAATTTGAGTCAGTGAGAGAACAGAGAGGTATTTGGATAGGGAAAAGTCCCTGTATGCTTCTAGGCAGGAATGAGGCAAAGGGAGATGAAGGAAGCATCCTTCAGATGCTCAGACCTCTTGGGAATATTTACTGAAAGGAAGGAGGGCTGGAGTGTGCTGCTTATGGGGGTGAAGGCTGGAGAAAACAGACCAAGCTCTTCCTGGGGAAAGGTAAGGGGCAGGTGAAGAGTGGCAGCTCTTCCTTCCAAGGAGCATGTAACCACTGGGATGTGCAACCTTCTTCTTGCTCAGCAGGTGTAGCAGCAAGGGTACAGCCTGTATCAGGCTTTGCTGAGGGTGAAAGGAATGTGAGCACACAAAGGCTCCCTGCAAAAAGGGAACATGCTGCCCGGGGGAAGAAATGCAGGGCTGACTGACTACAGGAGCAAAAGCAAGAGAGCTTTTTCTTCCTTTCTTCCATCCTCCCATGGTCAGTCTCCCTACCGAGCATGTGGGGAGCCCTGCCCAGGAGATCTCACCTTGCTGACAGGGGCCTGTCACACAACAATACTTTCTGCTCTCACTCTGTGTGCAGTCCTCTTGCACAAAGCATAGAAGATCTGAGTGCCCTGCTTTAATTTCAATGGTATGGCATAGACAGCCCTGCCTAATTAAAAATCTAGTCTTGATTTATGGATTTCTATGCATAGGGAATCAATCACAAACCCAGTAAGCATTTTCAGGAGTTTTATTACCCTCAGAATGAAACATGCTGAGCTTTAGTCTTTTTGCACAAGCTTATAATTATAATCACACCAGCCTGACCAAAGCTATCACTTACCATAGTATGTGAATGAATTGTCTGCTGAAAAAAATCACTCATGCTGGACTAAACATTTCATGTCAAGATGCTGTCAGGTATATGATGTAGAAGCTCTGGCAGTGTTTCATAGCTAGCTTCATCAAGTCTCTGGTGTCTCACTTGGATCAGTTCTAACCCCTGGTGATGGAGTGGGTATCTGTCCAGTTCATCACAGGGGAGTGCTTGAAGAGCCAATGATAACTGCAGTGCCCTATTATGTGCTGTAGTAGAAAAAACTGATTTCAAGTGTTATGATGTCTTAAAAGCTTTTCTGTATTGCCTTCCCTATGCTCAGTGATTTGGGTAGGAGTAATGCTTTCACTTCATTTCTTCTACATAAGCTATACATGCAGATTTATAATTTCCAGGCAGGCAACATTTCTTACTCCTTTTCCAGTTGCCCCAATAAAATCCCCAAGTAGGATTTTATTTGCAATCCATAAAATCTTTTCAATAGGCACAGTGCTTGGAAAATGCAGGCACAAGTCCAGGACTTCTCAGTTGGCCTCATCCTGGAGCCCTGCCCTACCTTGGTGTGGTTTTGGTGCGCTGATTTGCTGGGCTAAAGCTCAGCTGGACAACTCAGCAGCAGCAGCTTGCAAAGCCCTTACAACTCCTGTTCTTACCTCCTGTCCCTCTGGCTGTGCCAGGAAGCCTTGCATAGGGAGCTCTGTGTCCTTTACAGCAGAGCCCTGCCATGTCCTGCAGCAGGGCTGTCACTGGCACCACACTGCTGCAAGCGGCTCCATTCACAGGTTACCCTGGGCACAGAACCACAGAATGGTTTTGAATTGGAAGGGACTTTAAAGTCTTTAAGATTGTTCCAATCCCCCTGCCATGGGCAGGGACACCTTCCACCAGACCCGATTGCTCAGAGCTTCATCCAGCCTCGCCTTGAACACTTCCAGGGATGGGGCATCCACAGCTTCACTGGGCAACCTGTGCCAGTGCCTCACCACCTTCATGGTGAACAATTTTTTCTGCATATGTAACCTAAATTTCCTCTTTCTCAGTTTAAAAGCATTGTCAGCTTATCAATTAAACACTGTTAAAAATTGTGATGTCTAATTCTGCTCCTTTCCTGTCTCTCTCTTTGCTAGAACAAGATGTTCCTTTTTCTTCTGTTTATGTCTAGAGTTCAGGGACTGCAGGGCTCTAGGCTTGAACCTGTCAGAAGAAATCTTGTGCCTCTTTCCACTGCCATCTGCTGTTGCAGGATCCTTAAACACCAGAACTTTTGTGGTGTGCCTGAGTATCTTGATGGGGACAGCAAGAAGAGATAAGGTCTTTCACTGATCTCCAGAGTTGTGCTCCATGTCCTTTCAGTGTCAGGCAAGTCTTTGAACCTGTGCCTAGATTTCAACTGTAAATAAGTAGGGGAAAAAATAATAACCAAACCAACCAATGCTGACTCGGAAAAGCTTCTTTGTAGAAGGAATTTACCTGTGCAGACCTGCTGCATAACCATGTGTAACTTTTTCTTGAGTTGGCCTACAGGAATGCCTGCAGCCTCAGCACATCTGCATCCTTGGCAGGAGAGGCTGTACCTCATTTATACCCTGCGCAGCCACAGGAGAAGCTTGTTTGATTCCAAATACCCTTCTCCCTCACATCCCTGAAAGGGAAAAGCATTTGATTAGAAGGTGCAGAATTTAGGCTAGAGACTGAAAAAGTTTACCTGTATGTTCATGGAAAATGAACAAGGTAGTGAGAGTAAATGCCCTTATTCCTGAAAAACTCCTGAACAAAGAGGGAAGCTTAAGTAGGTGCTGTAGAAATTATGAGGCCTCAAACACAGGAAGATAAAAACATCCACCTTGCAGCTGAGAAGGAGCCAAGTAACCCCTCCCTGTCACCAGTCCCAGTGTAAATGGTTCATATTCATTTTATACCTCAAAGGAAAAGTCACAGCAAGTACTTTCACGTCTGTTTCTGGTTCTACAAGTGTGGTGGATCCCCTCCACTCCCTTGGGCCACACTAGGACCTTAAAACTCTCACAACAAAATGTCAGCATTTTCAGGCTGCTCAGATCCTGTGCCACCAGATTCCCATATCCTTCTGCAGGACCTGACTCACAAGCTTGCAAGCAGCAGATCCAAGATTTCTCTGTTCAATGATCCTAAATGCAACTGTTTTGGGTTGGGGATATGGAAGACCTTAAAGCAAGGAGAGGAAAGACATTGTCAGGAATCTGCCACTGACAGTCTTTACCTTGAAAAAGCCCACAGGAAAACTGGGAGCTGCTACTAAGCTCTCAGGATGGCCCCCTTCACCCAACTCAAGGCTGTCACAGGATCCCAAATGGGCTCAGATACAAGGCACCATCAAATCTTTGATGGAAACTTGGCCCTTCTCCCAAGAGGGTCATCAGGCAAGAATCTGGAGTGGCTCTTATGATGAAAAGACAACAGTGAACATATTAAAACACTTCACCTACTTGTACATTATGAAGTGAGGTCTATTCAATACTCACACATTTACAAAAGTGTTTATTGCACATCCTAATTAATTTTCAAGAAAATACAGTAACTACAAATTCTAATTTCCCTCATCTCTGTGGTACAAAGGTCTGAAAATAAACCTAACTCATCTTTGGAAGACACATGCAGGTTATATTATACAGGTGTATTTATACAGGTGTATAAATAATTTAACTTTTAAATAGCTCTTTTCTTCCACTGGATCCTTCCCAAAAGTTAAAAAAAATACTTAAAAAGAACACAGCATAGAAATGTATCTTTCTTAGTACTTTGGCTTATTGGAAAAAGGGGTCTGTGCTTGGAAGAACAGCTCAGGAGACCAGACAATTGGCCCTTCCGACACAACCCCTGAATAATCTCCACTTGAGAGGCGATTCTCACCTTCTGAAGGGGAACAAGTTTTCAGGACTGGATCATTTAAAAATGAGGTCTTGGCCACACTTGCAGATAAAGGAGTTGTTAGAATCCTGGCTCTATCCCCAGGGCTTATTCTCTCATTTTGGATGAGATTTTCATAATTTTCACTGTTCTTTTTGCTTTCAGAAATAGGGTTCCTGCCAGTGTGCCCACAGGTGGATTGCAAGTCAGCAGCCCAGGTAACTGTTTTTAAATTTAAAGATGCACTTGATTTCAGCCCTTTGTTTGAAGATGGAGGGATCCACTCCTCCAAGCTGGCAGGCAGTTGGCTGTTAAGGAAGTGGTGGGAAGCAGAGCCACCACTTCCTTTTTCCTCCCTGTTCCTTGGTCTCCCACGTTTCCCTAACTTGCCAGTAAGCTGCTGCAGCAGAGTGTTCTGAAAGGAAGACCTGGATCGCTTGCATTTGGAATGGATTTTAGTGGGATTTTTAGGGGTGAAGATGGTGATAAAAGAGCTTCTTTCCCCAACAGGCCACAGCTTCTGCAGAGGTTTTGTCAGAGGAGTTGACTGTGAATAAGGAACAAAGTCCTGAGTGCAAACTGAGCTGCATTCTGAATCACAAATGGAGTAAGTTACAGGTGTGCTGTGCTTGCCAAAAGCACGAGGAGACCTGTGTAGGGATGAGCTCAGTTTTGAACTGTTACAAGGAACACCTCCAGGAGAAAGCACCCATTCAGCTGTGACCTTCTCTGTCAAAGTATCTTCCTGTATTAAAGAATTACATGATTTATTTAAGAATTCCACAGGTTTTGCTACCTCTCTTACACTTGCATCAAAGAGATCAGCAGAAGCATTGTAGCTGCCTTCAGGGAAGATGTTGTTCCACTGCAGCTCTTTTCTACTAACACTTTCGAAGGTATTATCTGACAGTTCTGTCAATGGTTTTAATTCTCTTTTATATATCCTTCTTGCAGTGTAGGGAGTTGGTGGATCAGAGACCTGGGCCCCTGTGAGTGTAAGATCCGTTTTTTGGCTAGGTGTAGAATAGTTTTCTTTATTTTCACAAGCAGCTAAACAGCTTTCACGTGCAAAATGCACACAGGTGGATGTCTTGCTCTTTTTCAAACAGGAGGCTTCTCTATGCAGTCTAATAAAAGACCAAGATGAATTTGCAGGGTCAGTATTTGCTTCTTTGGACTGCACACATCTGCTCTGAGAAATGGAAAGCTCTGGTGTAACAGGAGGGGATGCTCCACCTTCCTTGAGGGTTGAAGATAAATCACTAGAGGAAGACTCATGTTGTGAGACATCACTCGGAGGGTTTGCATTTGACTGAAGACAGGCAAACACTGTGTTCTCCCAACTATCATTCTCTGCTGGTGGCAAGAGCCTCTCTGAGACACTGGCTGCAGGCAAATCACCTACAGCTTGCCTGGAATATGACCTGTTAAGATTTACACCCAACTTGCTATTTTCAAGGTGGACATGTTTGCCTGCATCAAGGCTGGGTGATGTTACAACACTCCTGCCACCCTCTATTCTGGCTAACAATTCATTTAGGCTTTCTGAGAATGGGAGCTCTTCCCAAAGCATAGAGTCTATCTGAGACACTCCAGCTACATTTACATGATTAGGAGATGAAGCATCTCTCTTGCAAATAAGGGAGTTGTGGGATTTTTCCAGGTAACAATAATTTCTACTACTAGTTTTTGGGCAATTGTTTTTTACCTCAGATTCCAAGGGATGTTGTAACAACTTGGAACTGTTTCCATGTGAACATTGAGTGTTTGAAGAGGAAACTCTCTCCAATTTATCAGTTGCAGAGATACCATCAGTCCGTCTAAGCTGTGAACTCGATTCATTATCCCTCTCTTTATCCCCTTCCTTCCCAGAAGAGATGAGAAACTGCGAGTCCCAAAGAGTTTGATTGTTGAGGCTTACACTGCCCAATTCTGCAGAGACAGGCCTCTCCTCTTGTTCATGCTGTTCACTTGCCAGCTTTCCCACTTCCAGAGTGGGAAAGTCTTCTGCTGTTACCCAAGCAACAGATGAAGTCAGACTGAAGGATTGCTGCCAGCACCCTAAAAAACTTTCCCTGCCACTAGACTGAACAAAACAGGAGCTCCTGCTCAGGCTAGACAAGCTGCTGAGCTCACTGAGAGATTCATCTATGGGAGCTGATGATGCATCAGGTAGATATGAGCTGTTATTACAGCTCCTAGATTTTGTCAACTGCAGGAGACGATCTAAGTAGCTGATGACAGTAAGGCCAGTCAGAGCAGCGTTTGGTGGGAAGAGCTGGCATGCCACAAGGTTTTTCGTACTTCTATTAATTCTGGAATACTTCTGCAAGGTGCTGCGGGCAGCAGAATGCCCTCCATGTTCCCTTGCACAACCCTGGGTGGGGGAAAGAAAACAAAAAAACCAACCAACTTAGAGAAAAAAAATTATTAACACAGGTCTTTTAACTCAGGCATAAATGTAGGTCTCGCTTTTTGTAAGGATCTGCAGGGAAGAGAATACAAAACAGTCCTGTCACACAAGGCAGTCCCTGGGAAATAAACCCTGGCAAGGGATGTAAAGGGCATCACAGTGAGAGGCTCTTTGCTTGCTGCAATTAGAGAGTTTTGGAGCTAGAAAAACAACCAAGAACTCTGAGAAAGGACTTCACAGAAAATTTCTTCCTCCCTTTAGGGCACTGGATGCTTCCGGCCTTCCTCTAGTGCAGTTCAGTGTGAATGGCTGGCAGCCTAAGGCCAGAGCTTTGCTTTTATCCAGGAGGCACTGGGCAGCACTTGAATCAAAGCACTCTGCTACCAGATACTTGACTTGGCAGCTCAGCTGCCAAAGCCAGCATGAGACTTTCTGTGCACTACATCCCTGAAAGGGAAATAAGCTACAACCTTTATCTGCTCAGATTTTTTTAGAGAGCAGCGTTCCAAAGGAGCTTCAACTGCAAATCTTTATAAAACCTGCTTCTCTCTACACAGAAATTACAGGTGAAAAACCACACTAAACGGAGAGAGAATTAGCTCATATTTTAAGAAGTGGATAAACCCTTTCTCATCTATCCCTCAAGGTCTGGCAAAGCCAGAGAGGCCAAAAAGCAGATATAGTTATCTCCAACAAGCCTCCTCCTCCCTGAGTCTGTGCCAGGTTTGAGGCTGAAGGCTGTTAGCCAAGGACAACACCCTCCTAGGTAAGCCTTTAAAAAGCATGTTATGCTGATTCTGAGTATTATCTGGGATGCTACAACTGTATACACAGCTGATTATGACTATACAGAAATGTTTACAGCCAAGGGCTGAACAGTCTTCAAATGTGTGTTCAGTCCTTGTGTGTGCAAGAACAGCCACAAGGCTGGTGATATCTAGGATTAGTTATATTTGTCAATGCATTAGGCCCACAGACCAGGTCAAGAGTTCCAGGTAAAGTTAATCCATTAAGTCTTCAATTTCCATTGCTTAAGATGCTGTACATCAGGAAAAATCTCAGTTCAGATACAACCCTCAATGTACCTGTGGGGAAGACAAAACACCTGCCAGGTAGGATTTAGTTCACAGATTGCATAATACGAATGACTCACATAAGCACCACTTGAGGAGAACCTTGAAGACTGTTTCTATAGAAATATTGCTAAGAACTAATATTTCAAAGTGTGTTAAACATGTAAAAGAGCCACCAAGGCAGATGTTGAGCAGCTGTACTTTAACAACATTTTGAAAATGCTCTTAAATCCAGAAATATTAAGTGCTACAAGGGGATGTGCTTTTCCTTCCACTTCAGACTGGAGACTGCATAGCATGGGAAAGGTAGGGCAGTGCTTGGAAAGAGAGTCTGTTTCTTGCTTCAACCATACATGGCTTTTTTACAGACTCCAAGCTGTTACTGAATGCGCAGGAGCTGGCATTGCTCAGGCTTTCCAAAAAGCACCCTGACAAGCTGTTAAGCTGACTACTGCCATTCAAGATGATTTTTGGATGTGACTCACTTTAAAAAAAAAACCACAGGAGTCTTGGGGAAAATAAGCAGAATCCTTCTCATGCCCTACCCTTACATTTTCTCAAATTCCCGAAAGATGTTGCACATGAAGCTTTGCTAACTCAGTCTATACCCCTAACTGGCTACAGAAACTCACTAAAAGGCTATAATGTGGGTTAAAAGTTACCTTCACTCCAAATATAAACCTTTTCCCAATGAAACAGGTTTCCACTGCATGAACTAATGCTCTTGTAGATGACTCTGTGTTTGTTTCTCCTGACAACTGATTGAAGTCTTGAATATACCTAGAACAAAACCATACAGAAATATTGGACCAAAGGAGGAAGAAGCCTTACATAGCATTTTAGCTGCAGTATAGTGCTAACGAGGACACATGTTAAGGCAAAGATTCTGAGCTAGCTTCAACTAAACTTAAAATGAAAACAGAAAAACCATGAACCTATAAATTCAATTCTTTAGTTCACCTAACTGGCTAGTGAGATAAAGGAAACAAAACAACCACTCTGAAGAGGTTTAATACACACACAACTTTCAGGGGTTCCCCACGTGGTTGTGATTTTTCTGCCAACACAGTGACTGTACAATGCTGTCAAGATGCTGCTATTCCTTACACATCCTTCCTGCCCAGCCTTTACAGCACAGTAGTATCCACGTAAGACATGGAAATAACTGCTTCTCACAGCTGACAGCAGTACAGCAGTGTAGGGTAGAATGCCTGTCACAAGCATGTTAATAATGCTGCTAATATGGCATTACAAACAACTCATCTTTGAGCCAGTAATAATACAAGGCATTGGAAAATAACAGACTAGAGAAAGAAGCAGGGAATCTATCTGAATATCCCATCCTGGCAGTTTCACAATTCAGAAAATCTGAAGCCTATAATGTGGGTGGTCAGGCTCTGAGGACTAACAGACTTTCTCAGAAATCCCTTCTTTCTCAGGAAAATGTGGTCATATTGCCAAATAGTCACAAGGTGCATTCAAACTGTTAAAAAAGAAAACCTCTGTCTGGAAAAGCCAACTAATACTTCAACAAAGGAAATTCAATCATCTCAAAAGAAAGGAAAAAGAACTGGAGGAAGACGTCAAACCAACCAAGCAGCGAGGCTCACTTAACAGGCAGTAGCTGCCTTCAATAGACAAGTGGAGGATTACTTCTACTACCTGGAAATAATCCATCCCAAAATATCAAGATGTCAGGAAGAAACAAACTTCAGCACTTTCTCAAGGTGATGGGTACCAAGGAAATGCTGGAAGGGAGCACTTTGGCAGTTACTTCCCACTCATCTTCCCACCACCTCATGGCAGGTTTTTTAGGCTGAATAGATAGCAGCACCTATACGGTCAGACAATCTATTCCTTACCTCTGCAGATTTCCCGCGGTGATCCCAAAGAATGGATCTAAGCAAGTTCCAAAAACAGTGATGTCAAACAAATCATTAGTGTCAGCAATCTTTAGGGACAATCTATATCTGTAGCTTACATCTTTAGCTTCACCTGTGCAGCCACATTTTAGACAGTGGAACCTGACAAAAGACAGTAAAAGGATAAAAAAGATTGAATACGTGAACTTCTGTTAATCACTGCTGGGGTAAGAATTTACCTGCAGCCATAGGTATTACTACTATAATGTATCAAATACTCCATAAAAAACTCTAGGATTTTTTTCTTATTCTTTACTCCTTGAGGCAATAATCTTACCAAAGGCTCAGACCAAGATGTGTGTATTATGACAGAATGACTCTGGCTTCTTTCACTGATTTATTAAATACTAGCCTGTCGAGAAATTGAAGGGACAGTGGGCTTTGAGAGACTGCTGGGGTGCAATTTTGAATTCCCTGTGCTCATTTTTTTTCACATTTCTTTCTAGTTTAAGATTTCTTTTCCTGCAGCTTGAGTATAAATACCTAGGTTTAAAAAAATAATCAGGAAACAGCACTGTTATCTTGTACTTCAGCATTTGAAACAACAGATATCCTTGTTTTACAAAGTCAGCTCCTTCTATTTAGTGCTGACATTCATTGATTTACTGTTCTTCTGGATGTCAGAGATTTCACCCACCACTGCAATTAAAAAAGAAAGCTCATCCATTTCTGGACATGCAGTCAGGGAAGAGTCATATAAGACTACCAGGTGTGCTGCACATGTAGAATGAGATGAAAAAAAAATAAAATCAGGATTTGATCTGGAAGGGCTGGATTTTTACCACTTTTTGTTTAGTGTTCAGCTGACAGAGATCCCCAATTAATGGAAATCAGTAAATGATCCCCAAAACAGGACATACCTCCTGGAATCCAGTATCAGCCTAGAAAGGCAGTTTTGACAGGCAGGGTAGGTGAAGCAGGAATTCTGGATGGAAATCACAGAGGCAGCCAAGAGTCCCTGCACACTATTCATGTGCTCACAGCATCACCTGGAACGAGTCCGTCCAAATGGTTCGAAGATGATGAGATGTCAATATTCACTGCTTTCAGTTGGGTGATCTCAACATTTTTAACAGCAGTCCTCAGGAAATGATGATCTCTGTTTGAAAATAGAGATTCTATTAATTAACTCTTAAAAAAAAGAGATAAAATTATGTAATGGGAAGGAACTGCTCATGGCATTTGCACACCATTGCACACAGATCATGCAAATTCTCATTTGCATTTAAGGATCTTTATCAGAATTATCCTTGGGCACAGCACTGCAGCAAATTGCTTTCTAATTATTTTCCTTAATTTAGAGTGAAGTCAACATGGGGTTAAAAGCTGAAATGATTCTGCAGTTGTAATTCTGCAAATGCTTCAACACCAATGACTTGGAAAGAATGCGCAGAAGATCTTGAAAAAGGCTCACAACAGCAACTATATTTGCTCCTATATCACAATTTTTGAGGTAAAGGGCAGCTCCTGGTCAACAGAGGCTGTAAAGATTTGACAAATAAATGATGAACTAAACATTCGAATAAATAGGAATGAATTTATTTTGTTCAGTATTACTTTCCTGCAGATTTATTTTGGCTTTATTATATTATACTGCCCAAAACATCAAGTTTTAGGAAACTTCCCTATTTTAGACAGAGAACTTTTTTCTCAGCAGGTGTTAGAAACATGTAGACAACAATCATAGAATCCTGGAATGGTTTGGGTTAGAAGGGACCTTAAACATCACCTAGTTCCAGCCCCAGTGCCATGGGCAGGGACACCTTCCACTAGACCAAGTCACCTGGAGCCTCATCCAATACCTCAAATCACAGAGTTCCAACTTCAATGACCAAAATGTTCTCTACAGCTGAATCAAATGACTCCTTCAAAGTCCATATTTGCAAAAGCTCTTTTAGCACAGCCATAGCTAAATATAAATCTATTTTTGATATAAACTACAGAAAAGGAAAGAAATTCCACATCTTCATCCCAAAACTCTCTCTGAGAGGTAAAAGAGATAGGGGAGACTCAGGTATAGCTTTTACAGGTTAAAAAAATTCCCACATTCTGTAATCAACAATTTTGCCACCAGAAAGTTAAACTTACAGGCTATTTTTTTGCCTTTTGGGACACCTTTCTCAGCATCCTGGTAAAAACAAAATCTGTAACATTGAGTGCCAGAAAAATGTGAGTGACTAAACTCATTACTCTGAGTAGCTCAGACGCAAAAAAAAAAAAAAAAATCCAACCAATATTCCCTACGTCTGGAAAATGGAGGTTTGGGAAAGGGAAAAGCCAAGCAAAATGAGAAAAAAAGCATCTCTTCAGAACACACATACTAACAGAGACTCATTTTACTCAGTATATTGAATGGTGCATGCCTTCAACTCTTACCAAAAGGGAACTTTTTTGTTTTAGTTACAAAAATGTTGTTTTAGTACAAGATAACAGTAAAAAGTACATGGAAAAAAACATCAAAGTATAGAAAAGGAGTAATAAAGTTAAGCCTGATTTTTTTATTGCCCAAAAAGGTGGGCTTGGAGAAACTAACACGTGCTTCGTTCCCACCTGTTTTCAACTCAGAACTCTAGAAATAACGTTTAAATAGTTTTTGTTAGCTGCACTTTTAAAAGACATTAAAAAACACACAACAAAACAAAACAAAACAAAACAAAACAAACAAAAAAACACCCCAAACGTACACCCTAGAAAACAGAACACTACAAGTATTAAATTGAAATACGGGAGATAAAGCACAGCGTCTAAGTGCTCACACAGGTTCTGTCAAGGGCAAACAGACTCAAGATCCCCACCACTATTTCCCTTTGGAAGAAATACAGAACTCTACCTAGACGCAGACTGAGGTCGGCGCGAATAGATCTGTTTTACCTGAACTTTTCGTAGTAAACCAAACACCCCAAACCTCAGCGCCCGGCCGGGGAATCACACAGCCCTGCAGCTGGTGCAGCTGCCCCAGCCGCGCTCGCTGCCTTTCAGCCGCCCGGCTCCCAGCGCGGTCCCTGGTGCCCTCTGGTGATCCCGCTGCCTCGCTCCCTCCCTAAGGAAAACCAAAGCACGAGTCGTTAATACACTCCCCTCCCGTTTGCACCCCTGAGCCTCCCCGAGGCCGACAGGGAGCGGCCGGGCCGGTCCGACTCACCCGGGCACGGGCTGCGCTCGGTGCCCTCGGGCCGGGCCGGGGGAGCAGCGGGGGCTCGGCCGCCCGGGCGGT
>VXBB01013008.1:784053-837236 GCA_013399915.1 Illadopsis cleaveri
CCCCGCCCCCAGGGCTCCGCCGCTCCCCGTGGGGCCGCGCGGGGCAGCCCCGGGCGGGGGCGCCGGGCCCGTATAAAGCGGCGGGGCCGAGAGCGCTCCCGTTCCTCCTCCTCTCGCTCTTCCCACTCCTGCTGCCCGCGGCGATGCTGCGGCTCCTCCTGCTCCTGCCGCTCCTCGGTGCGGCCGGCGCCCTGCGCGCCCCGCTCCGCCGCCGCCGGAGCGCTTCGCTGCCCGTCGGCCCCTACCTGACGCGCTACCTGAGCCAGCAGGTGGGAGCAGGTGGTGGAGGGAGGGTGTTTCCTTGGGGAATTCGGGGACATTTTCCGCTGTCATGAGCCTCGCTCGAGCCACAGGTGGGACACGACTATTCACAGGTTTTTAAAGAAACACTGGATGCTGGTTCTCTTTGGTGAAACGTTCCAAGCCTGAGTATTCCGGTTAAGTGCGGCTATTCAGAGTGTCAGGTAGTCTGCTCTCTTGTGTGTCCGTGCACCGTATCCTGGCCCTGGAGCCCGTGTGCCCCCACACTCTGCACCCGTGTCAGCAGCCAGGGCTGCGCGCCGCCGCTGCACCCGGATTGCACTTGCAAATAGCACTTGCGTGAGGGTTTTGTTTGTTTAATCACGGGATGGTTTGGGTTGGGAGGGACCGTAAAGATCCATCTAATTCCATCTTCCTCCCAGCCATGGGGAGGGACACTTTCCTCTGGATGGTGATGCCCTTTTGGTTTTTACCTTTTTATTTCTGTTATACGTTCTCTGTATTCTTTGCACATATAGTTGTAGCTCTGTAGCCTATTGTATTAGTGCCTAGTTTTCCTAGTAATTTTCCATGGCCTTTCCCTAGGCAAAAAGACGAAACAAATTCCAGAGCTCCCAGCCCCGGGGGATACAAGGCTCCCTGCTATCTTGCTTCTTCCTGGGAACCAAGGTTGAGAACAGCTCTTTCAAATACATTTCACGGCCAAAGTACAGCGAGTGCCAAAGGGGGGGCTCCAGAGAAGGGGCTTGACCTGGGGGGAAATTGCATCACCACTTATCCTCCTAATTAGTGCTTTTTATCAATTATACTAATTTCCTAAAACCTGTAAAAATGTACTCACCCCTGTGGGGCTGGGCCTTTGTGGACATCCATAACTGCCTCTGAAAGCCTTNTGAGCCTCCCCGAGGCCGACAGGGAGCGGCCGGGCCGGTCCGACTCACCCGGGCACGGGCTGCGCTCGGTGCCCTCGGGCCGGGCCGGGGGAGCAGCGGGGGCTCGGCCGCCCGGGCGGTCCCGAGGCGTGAGGGTAGAAAGGAAGGGCGGAAGTGCGGCTGCTGAGGGCAGCGCGGGGGCGGGATGAAGCGNATATTGCCTCCTTGATAAAATTACCTGAGTTTCATTTCCAAGTTAGAAAAAAGGCAAATATGGAACATGGAACAGATTTCTATTACTAACTTCAGTTTTGTAATACTGTCTCCTCCGGCAATTTGCTGGCAAAATCCATGGCATGTGGACAGATTGGAGGGCTCTACAGTGTTGTCTTTAAGTATTGGTGTGGCGGCTTCCTTGAATCAGACTTGAAATCCACCTTGTTCATAGGTTTTCATAAAAACAGTCAACAGTTCCTTTGGTGCGGTGAGGAGTGTCTACATTGTCCCCTGTTCTGTACCTGGGTTTCGCAGGGGAGGCAATGGTTCTTTTTATTGGGAGGCATAGTAAGAGAGAAGGACATTTTTCTAGTACTCCCCTGGTTTGTTTTGAATCAAGCTTGTAGCATACATCTGAATTTCATGCCTGGGTCTACACAGGGTGTGATGGGAAGGAGAAGGTGTTTAATTTACAGGCACAGGATTGTTTATGTTGGAAAAGACCTTTCAGATCATCCATTAGCCCAGTACTGTCAAGTGCACCACTAAACAGTGTCCCCAAGTGCCATGTCTACACCTCTTTTAAAAACCTCCAGGGTTGTTGATTCAACCACTTCTCTGAGAAGCCTGTTCCAATGCTCGATAACTGTCAGTGAATAATTTCTTTTTTGTTAATCTCCTATCTAAATGTCTCTTGGTGTAACTTGCGGCTGGGCGTCTTGGATGATATGTGGATTGAATATCTCCTGTTTCTGCTTTGTATTAGGTGAAGTTATGATGGAGTGAGCAAATGGGAGAGAGAGAACAGACATAAAGAAAACAGATAGCCAATGTAAGATTATCCTGAATAGCTATGGAATAATTTTAGGGTCAAGGTCCCGGTCATTTGAGGTGAGAGATGGGGAAGGATTTTAGTGAGAAATCCACTGAGATTACAGTCTCCCTCAGACAGTGTTACTGGTTTGGCAAGGCATCTTTACCAGGGATCTCCCTGCATAAATCTTGGAATTTCTGTGTCTTGAAAACATCTCCGCCTAATGTGCACTCGGGTAATGATTTGCGATTTGTGTCCCTGCATTAACTCCTCTAACAGCCCTGGAGCTTGTGAGCATACTGCAGATGCCTTCTGCAGTGTGTGGCCAACGTTGGCCAGGATATCACTCCTGCAGTAGTGCTGTAATTAACGCTAATTGTTGTGGCACGCTGGCTGTTGCACATTGTTATCATAGTATCAGTGATGCTAATTCCGTGCTGTGCTCTGAACCACCCTTTGTCACCATCTGTTACACTTCTGTTCTCATCTCCTCCCGGGGCTGTGGTGTCACCTGGCTTTTCTCCTCAGCCCTGGCACAGACAGCCCGGGTGCCACCCAGCTGCCAGCAAACCGGCAGAGCTGCAGTGTAGTTGGGATCTGTGGATTTGGGGATGTGCATGGGTATTGAGGGAAGAGTCACAGTAACAACCTATTGTAAATATTGATGCCACATCTTTTTCTCCCTTCTATCTCTTCGTCTCATATTTCAAAGCAAAATCATGTTGGCTGAGAGCTGCTGCTGCAGGGAAGAGGGAGCCCATTCACACACCTGGAAATCCTTGCTTTCCTTGTCCAAAGACTTACTAATAGTGTTGAACAGAGTGTGAGAGGTGTGTTCATCAAAGATTTGAATTCTGCTGCCTGGCACTTGAAAGATACAGAGGTAGCACTAAGGTCTAATCACGGAGAGCACAGGACACACTATCAGTAACACAGTGTGTAGAACTGATAGCATTCAGCCCTGACCAAACATGCACTCAGTGCTGTTGTCTGGGAATTTGTAATTGCATTATTATTCTGCAGTGCAATATAACAACTATGATTAACATGCTTAATAAGGGGCGGTGATACTTTGCCACCTCTCAGGATGGTTGAAGTTTAATTACTTACATTGTATTTCTTACGACATGAATTATCTGCTTGTGTTCCTTGCTGCCAAGTCTTTCTTCTTAGCTAAGGTTTCTGTTTTGATTCTTGTTTCTCTTTTGGGTGATTTTCATCACAAGTTGAAATAATTTATCGTAAAACATTCATTATAAAAAAATACTTCATAGTATGGCAAAATATCACAAAGGAAACCTTTTTATACCTATTAATATTTAAAATACCTTTAAATAGAGTCTTTAAATATTTAATAGTTCTACAGAAGAAAACTTTGAAAGTGTAAATAGATTCCTTGCATGATTTGCTGTCTAAAAAGTTAATTCTTGATCACTGTGAATAATTTATTACTGCTGCACATTGGAATCTCTGGGCATGACAGTCTATAGACATGTAGCATTGTTTGAGGGTTTAGTGTCAGGTTTTAAATGTCACTGTGAATCAGTGACATTTAAGTCTGTTTTCATAAAAATGGAGAAATAACAGGATCAGAGTTAAGCTCAATGCTCCTTTGCGTTAAACTTCCTCCTGTTTACCACTTTAAGTGTCAGACATCTGTGATGGTGGGGCTAAAGTCCAGAATACTGAGAGATCAGTCAAGCAGTGCCTGTGTCAGTGTGACTAGCATCTTAGCTTGTTTGCTGACTTGTGTATGTATTTAATAACTTTTATTATTTTGTCTTGGAGGTGTGATTTTTTTCTTTTTCTCATCCTTCAAAAGTAACTTTTGTCTTTTCAGCCCTCTAGTCCTCCTATGTATGAGTAAAATTACCCCAGTAAAAAGGTACCTCATGCAGACCTAGAAGAGGAGATGGCCCTTGAGGGAGAAAGTCTCCCATCAGCCACACCTTTAAAAAAATTTGTCTGTTTAGGGGATGATGATCTCCTTTATAGCTTTTCTGATGTACCAATGTGACTTTTGTAGGCAGGTCTGTGGTAATTTGTTTGCCTCCTAAGCAGTTGATTGTGATTTGTGTGTTAAAGTAATCCATCCAAAATGGAACTTTACAGGGAGAATGATGTGTAGAATGTATAGAGCTGTATCAAGATCACGAGTGTTGGGATGGCTTCTTTGTAAGCAGCTGTGTCTGTGACCACAGTTCAGATTCATTGGAATGACTTGGTGAGGCATCCAAGATCCGTCCAGTTCTCTTTACCCAAGTAGAAATAATCTTACAGCATGCTGAGGAGGGTCTGGAGTCAATAATTTCTGACCTTTGGGGAGCCTTGTCTTGTACCTTTGTACCTCTGCCTTTGGCACACATACCAGTGTTACAAAAACCACAGCCTGAGGACTTGTGGTGCTTTATGTCCAGTGCTGAGAGCGTGATGCCTTAAAATTCCTGGTATTTGAAGGCTTCTCAGGGATAAACTCTTCTTAGAAAGGAGAGTGGATGTGGTTATCAATTTGATAATTGATGGCTGTGTGAGACTCTGCTGGTGAGCCCTTCACCTCAGTCGCAGTCTGTGAACTGCTATGAATTTGTCCAAGGACTAATGTAACAAGTACAAATTAATTTTTGTTCAGCAACTTACTGAGCATGATCCTTCAATCAGCTTATCTTTTGAACTAATACGTCAGTTTTTGTCACCCCTTCCTAAAGAAGGATTCCTAGGTTTCACACTTATGTCAGTATCTCATAATAAATTCACATACAAGTCTTTGTGCTCTGAAATGCATCCACATTTCATATTGTGTATACATAAAAGGAAGATATGTTGAAGCTTCAAAGTGACAAAGTTTAAAAAGTAATGCAATTTGAGCCTTTCTGCCTTTATCAGGATTCTTTAATACCCTATTTTTTATTGCAGACTGAAATTTTGAAGTACAGAAAATAAAAGCCCTGATTGAAAATGTGAAAATTAGAATGGATATAAATGTTTTTTAAACCTAATGAAGTAGTTTTCAGTCATAGGTCTAAAACTTGCTTAGGAAGACATTGAGATGGGTTGAGGTTATCATTTTTAATTGTGGTTAGCATCTTATTTAGCATCTTATTGTGACTCAGGTTGGTGGCTCAGAATAGTAACAGATGTCGGGAATGGTTGAGATGGGTTTGTTTTTCATGCCTGGCACCATAATACAATAGCACCTTTGGCTTCTGCTGAAGGAAAAAACAAAGTGCTTTTTACAGAGCCCCTTGGTACCAATTAAAAGTTATGCCGGTGTTTAGAGAAGAAGTGATGCTGATGTTTGTCTCTGAGGTGAATTACTTGGAATATGTGTTTTACTCATCAAGTAGTACAGGGGTACTTGGCAGCCCTTACTCTGTGATTTCATAGCATGGTTTAAAATGGGAACTGTAAGCTATAAACCAGGTCTGCAAGCAGGAACAATAGCTCTTATTCAGTGAACAGGAAAACGGGGAAGTACTTGTTAAAGCTTGTCAGTGAATTTTTATTTTTATGCACTACTTATCTGTGGGGTCACAATGCAGACATCAGCTTCTCAAATTAAGCAGGAAACAATTTCCTCACAACATGCAGCCTCTTCCTTCAAGTGAGTAGTTAATACTAGTGACTCAAAAAACATCAATGATCACTACTCCCTCACTGAAAGTGAGCATTTCATATCTCACAAGCTTTAGTTGTTAAAAGCTGTAATAGGCCACTGAAAGATTTCTTATAGACTGTCTAGATTACTAAAGAAAGTCTAAAGAACAAAACAATAAGCAGAACTGCATATGGCTGCAGTAGCAAGCTGTTTACAAGCCAGATGTGCATGAGAACTCCTGATAACTTCACTGAATTTGGTTTGTACCATGAGATTCTACAAGTTGAAGCAAAGACTTAGAGCTGGTTGTGTTTTGTTTTGGTTTGGTTTTTTTTGTGGCAGGGACTGGTGAGGAGATACAGAGGAAAATGAAGTTTAGAAAGAAGTTTTAAGTTCTGTGTCTATTTCTTCATCTGACTTTGAGGAGATCAAGACCAGTCATTAGCATATGAACTTGTTGTAGATCGTGCAGATAATTTGTAGCATTTTGTCAAGTTGGTGAGAGTCCAGAAGTCAAATTTGATTATTTCATTTCAAGCTTTCAAAACCTGAATACTTTTTCATGCATCCTGTAATATTTGGATTTTATATCTAAAGCAGCGAAGCTTCTAAGAAATTTAGTGGGTAAACCAGGCTGTACTGGGCCATCTTACTAATACTTGCAAAATGGTTAATTTCTTTGTTTTTCCAAACATATCAGTTCAGAGAATTAAGCATAGAAAGAAGAATGGAAATTGTGTTTCTTTTAAGTCAGTAGATACCCCTTGCCTGTGGTGTAATGGGCTAATTTTCTTTTTTTATTTTAAGTTTCTAGTTGCTGTCTCGTGCTTTAGTTCAGCTCTAGCATGCATGTAGTGTGTTCAGGTGTTTGGTGCTGTTATAGTGCTGCTGTCAGGTGTGTTGTGTGTGATTGTCGTTCTCTAAATGGACACAGTGAGCAAAGAACGAAACTTCTGATCCCTGTGGGCTGTTGTTTCTAACTTTAAATGGATGTAACAGCTTTTTCCATTCTTCACGCCCGCAGCCAAGACACAGAGCTTGTGTACAAGTTCACCCTTGTGTCAGGCTTGAAGCCAAAGTGATTATGTGAAGATTAGCTGGAAAAGGTGCTTGTGGAGTAAAATTTGAGATGTGTGTCTCTTTGCTGAAGTGGAGTTGGCTCACTGAAAAGCCGACCTGCATGGGATACCCTGGAGTCATGGTACTGTGTGATGTCCTTTCCCTCTGATTACTGATATGGACGCACTTGGTGGTGCAGCAAGCTGCAGATGATATTTCCTGAATGCTGCTGGTTTCCCCATCATCCTGTCTCCCAGCATCTTGCAGCCCTGCAAGCAGAAGTTGTTCCTTGGTGTTGCAAGCTTGCCAAAGTAGCAGTTGCTACGTGATATTTTTGCTATTGCATCAGGGTTGTAGAAGTGATTGCTGCTTTCCTGCTCTGTTTTCTGAAGTTTTCTCTCCCCCACCTGGATATTCATCAGAATTGGTGGCTACTAAATACATGATCCCCAGTGTCATGTGTAAAATACTTAGACTTTTAATACTGGTAAACTGTCATCCCTGCACTGAGCTTCTGTTATTTTGTGTATACTCTGCCTAATTAGATTATCTGGATAGATGACAGGACAATTTTCCTCTTTGTTGTCACTGTTCATCTCTACTTCCTTGGATCCTCTGTTGTAGGATTAGCAATAGAAAATAAAATACAATAATAGTGGTTGAACTTAGGCTGGGACAATGATAAAGCAATTTTATTTATAGTTCTGAAAACCAGGGAAATGAAACAAACTTGAATTAAACCTTTTAAAAATATTTTACAAAGTAGACAGTCCTAGACCTTGTTGGGGTAGGGGTGGAGCTGGTTTAAATATTTCATTTGACTAAAAAATATCTTGGATCTGAAATGCTTTTATTCCGTGTGTCTTTGTTAAAAAAGAAAATTGAGGAAGTCTTTCAGATGAAAACCATGTTCATCAGAGAAGATGAAACTTTTCAAATTCTTTTGCTTAAACAATTAGTCCTACACAGAACTTGAGGTCACTTCTGAAAAAACCTGGAATGCTTTTATGCTACTTAATCTGTGACATACTGACATTTCATATCCCATTTTTTCCTCTCCTCTGAAGTTAATCCTCTGAACGTGATGGATTTGTAATTCAATCTGAAAAGCACATGGAAAAAATTAGTGGCCTTTGCCTGCTAGGGATCTGAGAGACCTTGCACAAGGGTAGCTTGCTGGTGTATTGCATCTTGGTGCTTTTTTCAGCCCTGTGAAATCACACCTTGTGAAGTAGGACTCTGAGCTGGTTGTTCCCTATGCCTTGCCCCATCCCTTGTCCTGTGTAAGAATTTCACCAGGAAAATCATGCCTTGAATGGAAGCATCGATGATGTGAATATTTGGATTCATTAGTAGTTTGTTGCAGTTATGTAGCTGGTGGAGTCTGAGCAGCACAAGCCTCTTCACTGCTCTGAAAAGAACCAGGTGGCAGGGGAATGGAGACTGGTCAAGAGTGACAGTAGTAAAGCTGTTTGAAGAGATTCCTGTCTTGGCCACCCATTCTTCTCCCCCTTGTGCTGGAGCTTTGTGGCTCTCAAGTCTGGGACAGAAAATGTTGAGAGTGCCTGTGGTACTTCTCCTTCCAAATGGAGGAGTTTTAACAGAGAATAGCATCTTCCCTATGTCTGCTGGAGGATTTTACATCTAAGTAATTAAAGCCCAAATGTGTTTATGGACTCCATTTTTACATGGTAAGCAGAATCTGGAGGTTCAATTGCAGCACAGGACTATTAATGGTTTGTGGAAGTTGAAATCAGTTTGTTTGTATTCTCATTAGCTGGTTGGGCTTCCGACATAAAAATAACCTTTCATCATGTACTGTTTGTTTCTAACAAGGGCTGACCTGAGTACCCTGGTGCTTTCCTACAGCATATCCTGTAGCTGTTGAAATTTTCTTTGGTCTTTTCAAATGCCCGTCCAAACTCTGTGACTCAGGGCAGGGGTAGAAGTTTTCCTGTCTGAAGTTTTCCTCATTTGTGTCTTTTAATCACTGAAGAGATAAGTCAATGCTAAAAATCGAACTTCCTTAAACAGCATTGCAAGAGCACGTGCTGTGATTTCTGCAGGATAAGAGAAGCTTCAGAAAGATGCATGAAGTGGAGAATCATAAACACATTTAGGCTGGAAAAGACCTTTAAGATCATCAAGTCCATCTGTAATGTAACACTGCCAGGTTTATCACTAACCCATGTGCATTGTTAAAGGCCGGTGTATTCTCAAGGACACAGTTGCAATGATAGATTCTTTCTTTTACAAGGATCCTAAGCCTGCATTTGCTCTGGGGGCATTTTTGGCTGGAAGCTCATTACAGTCAAGGAAAAGTTGGTAACAGTTGCCCTAGACCATCTCAATAGTTGACTAGAACTTGGAAACAATAAATAGTCAAAAAGCGTATCTATTGTTATCTGTATCATTTTGTAAATGTGATAGATTAACAAATAAAATTAAATCTGGTGAACAAAACCTCTGAATTATGGAGCTTGTGGAAAATGACAGTGACAGATTCAGTCTTGGCTTGGATGAGCATACTCTGCTGGGTGAAAAACTGGCTGGATGGCTAAACCCAGAGAATGGTGGTGAGTGGGGTTAAATCCAGCTGCTGTTCTTCTGGAGAGCAGGAAAGCTCAGCAGAGGGATCTGGACAGGCTGAATCCTCTGACTGAGGCCAGTTGTATAATGTTCAACAAAGAGAGTGCTCAGTCCTGCTTTGGGTCACAACAACCCCAGGCAGTGCTGCCGGCCTGGGGAAGAATGGCTGGAAAGCTGCCCAGGGTAAAAGGATTTGGGAGTGCTGGTCAACAGCAGCTGAACATGAGCCAGGGGGTGCCCAGGGGGCCAAGAAGCCAATGACATCCTGGTCTGTATCAGTAATGGTGTGGCCAGCAGGAGCAGGGCAGGGACTGTCCCCCTGTACTCAGCACTGGTGAGGCCACACCTCAAATCCTGTGCTCAGTTTTGGGCCCCTCACTGCAAGAAAGACATTGAGGGGCTGGAGCATGTCCAGAGAAGGGAAATGGAGCTGGAGATGTGTCTGGAGCACAAGGCTGATGAGGAGTGGCTGAGAGAACTGAGGTGTTTAGTCTGGCAAGAGGGAGGCTGAGGAGAAACCTTAATGTTCTCTACAACTTTGTGAAAGGAGATTGTAGGGAGGTGGAGGTTTCTGTCTCTTAAGTAACAAGCAGTAGAATGAGAAGAAGTTGCAACAGGGGAGGTTTTGGACAGTAGGAAATCTTCACTGAAAAGCTTGTCGGGCACTGCAGCAGGATGTCCAGGGAAGTGGTGGAATTGCCATCTCTGGAAGTGTTCAAAAGGTGTGTTCAAAAGTTGTGTGGATGTGGCACTTGGGGATGTGGTAAATTTAGGGGTGGGCTTGTCAGTGCTGGGTTAGAGGTGTCATTCCAGCCTAAGCAGTTCTGTTATTCTAATCTGTGATCCTGTCTCTTTTAAATTTCTGATATTATTTTCGTCAAAGACTTTCCAGTTAGTAGATTACACAGCCTGATGCAAAAAGGTGCAGTTTACATCTCCCTGCTCTTCCACAGAGCACCAAATGATTGTGCATTTCAACAGAGGGGTGCAAATCTTCAATCTCTGTTGTTCCTTGCATAACTATCAGCCTTGAAAGCAAGGAAACACCTCATTCCTTGCATTTAAAATTAAAAAGATGAAACAAAGCTAAGCTTGATTCCTTGTCTTTTTTCCCCCTCCTTTTCCTGCACTGAGCAGGGACAAACAGAGAATCTTAGTAGGTGCTGGTGGGATGAAACCTCAGTCCTGCCAGGCTCAACAAAATCTGCCCCCCGCCCCCTCTTCCTTTGTTATACAAACATGACAAGAAAGTCCCTGCCCTCATGAACTTCAAATTTGAATAGAGGAAGCAAAGGTTATAAGAGGAAACAAAACTAATAGGGCCAGCTGACTGGAATCCCCCACAGCCCATCAGGAGTAAAAGCAGGAATAGAAACACATCAGTGAAATCCCAAGGAAACTAAGGTGCACACTGCCGTTCACACAGGAGGATATCCTCAGACTATCCTGTATCTTCCTGTCCTCAGGAAGTAATTCAGACAGGATGAGCCCTCAAAACAACTCCATGGATATGTGGAGAGTAAAGCATGACTTAAAATCCCCTGGCTTCTCACCAGTAAAACAACTGGCTTGATTTCACATGGAATATCCAGTTTGGGAAAATAAAGCTATCGCATAGAGGATTGAAATTCAAGGCATCACAGAAAGGCTTTCAGACGCTCACAATCTTGCCAGAAACCCGAAAGCATAAAACCATCAGGTGCTGATTTACCACCTCAAGTGGTGTTAGATGCTTTCAGTTAAAAACTGCCCTGTGAATTATAGTCTTTTTTGTAAAGGCTTGGCTTTGCTGCCCTGTCTCTGTAGTCACTGAAGACCTTGAAGTGCTGCTGAGAAGGAAGTGGGTTTTAGCCCACATGTCCTTGGTTTGTCTTTGAACTTTACTCATTGCCCAAGTTCCTGAATACTTCCAGAAGTAGTTTAAGCAGACTAACATCTGTACAATAGCATCTGTTGTGCCTTTTTGTCTCCTCTCCAGGGGAGATATGTGGCAGAGTCGCTTGTTTTATTTTAAATGGACTTTTAAAATAGCAAAAATGCACTTTACAAAAAAACCACCTTGATATAAGTAATCTTTGAGAGCTCAACAAAGGCACGTGGTACATGTGCACTTATAAGGTAAAGATACAGAAAGGTGCTGTATAGTTCAGACAGAGAGCACCAAGGTGTGGTTTGGCCATTCCTCCCAATGTGAGTTTGTTCAGTAAGCCAGTCTGGGGAAGGTGCCTCACCCTGAGCTGATGAGCTTCACTTCGCTGTAGAAGGTTTCTCTGAGCTGAAGGATCAAGGCTGCTGACTTGAGCCTTCAGTCTGGTGCTCTCATCAGCCTGGTGGGCTCAGTGCTTTGTGCTGCCCACTGACGTTTGTCATCCATCTCAGGGAGTGCAGTTCCAGAGGCCCTGCCTTGGGTAGTGCCTACACTCTTGCATCAGAGCTGCCTGCCTCACAAGCCATCTGCTGTGTGTTTGTTTTTATTTTCCCCAAATGCTTTGTGAGTCTTTGGACTCAAAGGTGTGCAGGAAAATACGAGGCTTTCTTAATGGAGCAGTGTTCACAAAGGTTTTTGTATGTGGAACTGAAATTTAGGTGTCCATTTTGCCATCCTGCCTGCCTCAGCTGACAAGAGTTTCTCTTAAAGACTTATTCATAATTATGAGTTTCAGTGCTGCTTTTTCTAATTTTGTCCTTCCTCTTATTAGTATCAGAATGACTGTTCTTGTGTCAGTAGATCATACTTTCATCTGTAAAACATTTCTGTTGCATTGCTGATGATGACTGTGTTATTTTTTTACCAAACTTGCCTTGTTTACAGAAGCTTAGAACTTTGGGTTGAGTAAGTGGTTTGCGTTAATTCTAGAATGGTTTAGTTTTAGAAGGGAGCTTCGCCATCATCTCTTCAAACCTCCCACACAAAGCAGGGCCAGTTTCAAAATTGTTTAGGATTGCTCAGGACTTTGTACTTACTGCTGACATCCTAGACACAGTTGTAATTATGAAAATTTTAATTGGAAAAAACACATATCTGCTAGTATACCATTACCATTGTTTTAACCAGTTAAGGTATTTTAAATGTGTACTAAACAGATTTTTTTTTCTTTTTCCTGTTGTGATCTGGTTGTAAAAGTCATTGCATTATCTTACTCCTTTCGCATAAGAGTGGGGAAAAAACCCTTTCTGGTTCAACTTTTTAATGACATCTACTTAAGGAAAAAAAGCTGTAAAATATCTGGTTGATTTGAGTACTACAGTAGGCTTCACACAGTTGCTGGGGTTTATTACCTGTTTGCAGGCCTGTTCTATAAGGAATGGTGAAACAAAGCAATTGTTTGAGTGAGACCCAGCAGCTCCTGTGCACAGCCTTGCACTCCAGCTGCAGGGTTTGGCTACACAACAGCTCCATCTGCTGTTCCTGTACTGCAGCTTTCCCTGCGTGTCCGAATCTTTCACCTCACAATTTTATATTGATTCTCGGGCTTCTTCCCTCTGGCTTGACAAATTTTAACACAGTTTTTACTCTTGTGAAAAGATACTCCGTGTTTTGATGTTCTGGATTTAGAATTTCTTTGAATTTCTTGGCAATAACCAGCATTTGTGACACTTTCTTCTCTGACTGCTTTACAAACATTAGGGTTTGGTTTGGATTTTTTTTATTCATGCTTTATGTCTTACCCTTGCAAAGACAAGCTACTGCAAGGTATGAAGCCCTATCATCTAGAACTAAAGGAGTTTCTGCTCTACAGCTGAGTAATAGCTACTTGTGATTTTTTTTTTGGTTCTGGAGAAGTCTGAATTTGTGTTTGTTCTGCCTGGGATCTTACACGTGTCCACAGTTGGATGTGCTATGAATATGATGAGCAGAGGCAATTTAGGAGTTGTGGGAGTATCAAATTTCTACAGACTGAAGGAGGAATAGGAAAAAATAGCATGGCTGATAGCAGTGAGGGTGTGTACAGCATGTCAGAGTCAAGACAGAGGATCATGACTCTTTGATCAACGTGGTTACTAAAACCACCAAAAGAGAACTTAAATTCCTGTATTTTTCTCCCTCTTGGTTTTGAAAGACAGACTGACTACAGTAGCATTGTGATTTTGTGGTTTGTTTTGGGGAAGTAGACTTGCAGATCACATCAGAGGAGAACTGCAGTAAATCATATCTCTAAAGAAAACTAGCCATAATTTGGGAAAATACGTGCATATTGGAGTATCACTCTCCTAATTTTCTAGCTCCTGTGAAATAGGAATAGTAAGATGGGCTTTAGAATCTGTTCTGCACAATACCCCATTGGATAAGCTCAGCCTGGTATCAGAAATTTTCTCTCTGTTTTTTTTTGTTTGTTTGGGTTTTTTTTTGTTTTTGCCTTAGTTTTTCCTCTGTACTCTTTTTTTTTGTCTGTTGAATGTTAAGCTGCCTGTACTGGCATATATCTTTGTAGTTAGGAAAGTTGAAAAGTTTTTGGGCTGTAGTCCTCTAGCTGGCACTTTGGCTTCAAGCAGGAAGGATGCAGAATAAAGTTCTAAATCTAAGTATTTAATTTTAGATGATTCCATAAAGGGCAAGCAGGATACATGGGCCTGTTTTTCCTGTCTCTGGCAAGCAGCCTAACAAGAAATTTTAAATAGAAGAAGAATTTCCCCCATTTACAAACAGACCTGGAACAAAAGATGTTAGTTGTACTTTCTAATAGTGTTGGAGTTTATCAAACCATATGGTGACTTTTTAGATGTGTCTTAACTGATTATTCTTTTTAATTGTCCCAATGTCTGATGACCACAGACTTTTTCAGTTGCTGATGTTGTTCTGCCTTTCTACATTTAATCACTCTTAACAGGTGAAACTAAAGTTAATAACTGTGCAGGTGAGTTGTCAGAGTGAAACAAGCCCAGAGTGTGTTGTCAGTACTGAAGTTCAGTGAAGGAGCCCTTAAATATGCACGACTGCATCGCCATGTGTTTGAGTGAGGAGCAAATGGCTTCCCTGAGGAAAACTATGAAAGTACATAAAATAGTTTTATTTGGGTCTGGAAGCAGTCACTGAAGTCACTTATTGAAGGCAGAGTCTTTGTGTCTCATGTCTGTCCACACTATGCCCAGACCTTCTCCTGCTGTTGCAGCAGTGCGCTGCATCACACACCTCCTCCCGCTTGAGTCCCAGAGTGAGTAACCTTTGAGGGAGTTCAGAAAAGACATTTTGCAGCAGATTGTACGTCTGAAATAAGTTCCTGTGCTCTCTTTGAGCCAAAGCAAATATAAGTACCTGGTGTGGAGTAGTTGGATCCTGCAGGTCAAGCATTAGGCTTTTCTGAGTTAGTGTGATAAAATAGCAAGTGCTTAGATTTGGGCATGATCTGCTGCTTTTCAGCTTTAACTTGCAGATGTTCCCAAAATAGGGAATGTGAAAGTTTGTTTCCTGTAGCATCTGAGAAGCATGGCAGAGTTTGGGTGTGAAGGCAGATGGATGGGTGAGCAGAGATCCTCAAGCCAGCAGGTGTCAGGCTGTTACCACCAGCAGGAACTATGACAGGAAAAGGTGGATTGATGTGCTGATGAAAGTCAAAATTGGGAAGCTGCAGGTCATCTTCAGCTGGTGAATAAAAGTAGTGAAGAACAGTGAATACATGGTAATTAAGTAGGATAGGTCTTCTGGAGTAATTCTGTGGTTTGGTTTGGTTTATTTTATGTTTTATCATAAAAGCCTGTATGGTCACTCCAGAAAAGATTATGCCTATGCAGGGAGTTACTTGTAAAAGCAATGGATAAACGTTCCAGTGTGGATGAATTCTAGGTGAAGGGTCGAGGTAGATGGTGAATACAAAGCAGTGTGAGTAAAAGCTGGAAAAAAAATGACCTTAGGAACTAAATTCCCTCTAATGAGGGAATAAATCTAACACTGCGGGTTTGAGTTAAGGGGTATGATGTCTATAGGCTGGCAATATTTGTAGAGCAGTGGTAAGCAATAAAAACACACTTTCTAACAAGAATCTGTTTAAATTTAATTCTTATGCCAGAAGGAGGAGAGAAAGAAGAGGTGGGATTGTTGTTGGTTTTAGTTTTGGAATTATTTTTTGTTTAGTTTGGTGGTTTTTTCAAGTTTTTTTTAAGAACTAGGCTAGTAAGGTTTTCCTGAGACTCTGAACATCCTGTGATGACTCTTTTTCTTGTTGATACATTTTTATTGCATGAGATACTTTGTGACCTCTCAGCAGATTTGTCTGACTTTCTAAATATATTTAGAATATCTGGTGTTAAATAGGATGCCATAAAAAGGGCATGGATTTTTTTTCTCAATAACTGAAAATAGCATTTCTCCTTCAGTATATACAAGATATGTAATTTTGACTATTTTTTTTTCACAAAGCAGAAATAATTTGATGCATTACGAATATAAATTAATTTAATGACATATATTTTTTTAATTTTAACTCCCAGTTAGAGGAGTCAGCACTCCCAGTGGGCTCCAGGATCAGTTCTAGCTCTCTGAACATGTGGCTGATGTCTGTTCTTACAGATTGATCACTTTGGATTTGATGAAAGCCGTACATTCCAGCAGCGGTACCTGGTAGCAGATCAGCACTGGAAGAAAGACAATGGGCCAATACTGTTCTATACAGGCAATGAAGGAGACATCGAGTGGTTCTGCAACAACACAGTAAGTGGGAAATGGTGGGATGACAGCCAGTAATGGCATACTATAAAAGTGAGGAGGAACAAGAAGGCAGTCACAGAAGGTTGTTGAAAGATAAGTTTGCAATGATTGCTGTGATTGTTATAGGAGGAAAAGGAAGCTAAACAAAAGCAAAGAAAAAGTATAATTGGGTCCTATTTGAAGCCCAAACAAACCAAAGGGATACACTTGTATTAAATTCCTGGAGCAGTGAAGAAAATTTCCAGAGGAAACACCATAGCTGCCCTGAGCTAACAATTCAGAATTTTGGACCAAATTAAATTTATCCTAGCACTTTAGATTCCCCAAGTAAAATGGAAGGTTTTCACATTTGGATTTTTGTTCCTTTATTAAGAAAAATATGAAGGGAGCTGGAAATCAAAGCTAGATAATTCTTGTTCTCTGCAGTGCCTGTGGAAGTTTTTGTTTGCCTGACTGATACAAATGCAGAATGGAGTGTGTGGGTATTTTTCAGCCATTTCAATACAAAGTCTCGTAACACAACAAGAGGTGGCATGTGCTGAGCTCAAAGCCACCAAGGACTGCTTGCATGCTTTGTGCTGCCAGCAGATGATCTGTCTGCTTCTTCTCTTAGCTGGTGGTAACAAACGGTTATCAACAAGTAATAACAAGTTGTACTTATCTATTAGTTGAAAATAACTTAATTGCAATGCTCTGAATGATTGCTTATAGCCAAACAAGTGTTGTGTTTTCTGTAATGTAGTCTGAGAACAAATGCATGCTTTTCTCCTGTAGCCTTTTTTATTTCCTGTGGATTAAGCTCGTGCCATAGGAGTTCTGTTAGAATTGCCTGTGTAGTCACAAAACAAGGATACTTAATATTTCACAGCATTGAAATATACATACTGTCTTTGTATATATTGCCTTCTCTAGGTTGATATCTGTTTTGGGTGTTTTCTTACTTAAATGGTACCTTCAAACCAAATTGCACTCTGTCTTTCTAGTGGCATTTTGATAGTGATACCTTTCTAATCAAAGAATTGGAATACACTAAACTGAAAACTAAAGACTTTTAAAACAAGTTGAATCAATCATTTTCAGTGTCTGTTTTCCTCCAACCAGGGTTTTATGTGGGATGTGGCTGAAGAACTTAATGCCATGTTGGTATTTGCTGAACATAGATATTATGGAGAATCTTTGCCCTTTGGGAATGAGTCTTTCAGTGTAAGTGTCATCTTTTGTTTTCCAAATAATTGTATTCCATACAAACATAATTCTGCCTATTTTAATTCTTGCCAGGGCAATGAGTGTTAACTTGAGTAAGATGTAACTTTTTATAACTATCAATTCTAGGGTAAAAAAAAAAAAACAAACCTAGAGTTTGGGGGTTTTTTAGTGCTTCAAGGCACACCTGCATAGAATATTTTATTTGTTCTCACGCACAGATTTAGACCTGTGGTTTTAGCTGTAGAACTGATTTTATCTGTAGCTGCTGTGGGGAATAGAAAGACTGCTGCTGGAAATCACTCATGCTGTCCATAACCTGCCTTTTCTCTCAGGATTCCAAGCATCTCAATTACCTGACATCAGAACAAGCTCTGGCAGACTTTGCAGTACTTGTTGAGTACTTGAAGAGGACCATTGCAGGAGCCCGGCACAGTCCAGTCATAGCTATTGGAGGGTCTTATGGAGGAATGCTGGCAGCCTGGTTTAGGATGAAGTATCCCCATGTGGTGGTTGGGTGAGTGTGTTCCTCCTGCTTGAACAGAGCAGGCATTTGTTATTTCTGTGCTATAAATACTACTGCTCTGGGAGAAGTACCATGATTCAAGCTGGCTTGAATTTTTCAGTACTGGGAGAAGGAATTAAGTTACTTTGAATTTGGGAAGAGGCGCTGTTTGCCTGACAAAGGCAGCTGTAGGTCAGCAGGTACTGGATGGTATATTTTTTCAGAGTTATCTGTTAGATATGTGAAAACAACACATGAACTCTGACTTGGCACCTAGTTTTTTTTAGGGTCTCCAGACTTCCTGATGACTTTAGGCAGGTCTTTAATCTCTTCAATGTCCTGGTTACCCTCTTGGAAACAAGCTAGAGCGTTTATTTGCATGGACTGGGCCTCTTTTCATTTGAGTTCACACAATGCCTAGTGAGAAAGACCTAATTGATAGATAAGAATAAAAACCAATAAAGTAATCAAGTCTGAATTTCCACCTCTTGTATTTGCTGATATTGTTATACCAGTGTCCAAGACTTACATCCTCCAGCAGCCTTTTGCATACAGACCTGTGGAATAATTTTGCAGCATTATGGTTAGTTCACCTAGAGCATGGTGTCCAAGCTGAATTATAAATGCTGCTTAGATAGTGCCTGTGGGGAGGGTATGGGAGACCATTTTGCAGGGTTCAGGATCTTTTTGTGTCGCTTTGCAGAGCTCTGGCAGCCTCCGCCCCAGTCTGGCAGTTTGGTGATTTGGTTCCATGTGGCACATTTTTCAGCATAGTGACCAATGATTTCAAAAAGAGTGGCAGAGGCTGCTCAGAGAGCATCCGCAATTCCTGGAATGCTATTAACCACCTTTCCTCAACAGGTAAGACATCACCAGTGCTTTCTCAAAGAACAGTAATGATCAGGAGTGTGTTATGACTTTCACCTGTGTATGTCTTGGGATTTTTGAAACTCTGCTTCTAGTGCTGAGAACTGCCTAATGAAGCTAGCACTACTTTTAAATGTCTGTTTCGTTGTATCACAGACTCCCTTCAGGCCTGGTAGGATGCAGAATCCAGGTCCAAACATTCCTAAAGTCAGATAAAAAAAGTCTTAAGATCAGAATCTCAATCCTTATATTCCTTCTGACAAAATAGGCCAGATAGTCATTAATGTAAAAAAAGTACTTTTTATCAAGTGAGGCATTCAGGAAAGTTACTGTAGTCATTATGAACTCAGTGGTAGGGACTCAGTTGGACTTGAGGATCTTTCCCAACCTAAGTGAGTCTGTGATTATACAACTACCTGAAAAGAGGTTGTAGTGAGGTGCTGACTAAAATTTGATGTGCTGTGCTTGTATGCATGTGGAATAGTTTCACTAAATTAATTAGGCTAACTGAAAATATTTTTTAGTAGCAGCACAACTGATGTATGTGTTAATGGTACAATCCACTAAATATTGTTTTATCCATTTATTTTTATTAAAGATGCAGGTTTGCAGTGGCTTTCCAACACATTTCATTTGTGCAGCCCCTTAAAAACTCTTCAGGATGCTGTTATATTGAAAAATTGGCTGAGTGAAACATGGGTAAACTTGGCTATGGTGAATTATCCCTATAAAGCTGACTTCCTGCAGCCTCTGCCAGCTTGGCCTATACAGGTAATTTAGAACCAATATCTTGTAGAATTGACTGTTTGGTTTAATTAATTCTCTCCTCCTCTCCTAGCTTGCACCTTTTCCTTTGTTTTCCTGGCTCCATAGAGGCAGTGTGCAGAGAAAAGACAACCAAGATAATATCTTGTGCATGAGCTGGTTTGTTGCCTAACTGCCACATGTAGGTCTAATGGGTTATATCAACAGCCCAGGAGAAAAAAAGTGCGAGGGATGACTGAGAAACCTCAGCTGTCTTGCAAAGCTGTTCTTGAGTAGCAGAGATGCTGCACAAAAAGCACAAGCAATTAGAGTTTCTGATGCAAGACTTAGCTGACAGAGCTTGCAACTGAACAAGTTTTGAGCCTATGTCCTTTTTGATGTGGGTAAACTAGTGAGAGAGAAAATGTGGATCTTCACAAACATATTACTTTTCAAAGCAGAACCTCTTTTTGCACTTGCAAGCCTTTGCTTGTGCAGTTCTGTTTATCCACAGTGCCCTCTCCAAGATTTCTATGTCCTTGGAGTGTTCTTATCCTTGTAAGACTCTGGCTCAATTTCCCTGCAGGACTTGGGGTTACTGTGTAAGGCAGGTAAAGCAGGTAAGATATAAGTATTTTAGGCAGTAATTAATTATAAAACAAAATCTCTCCATTGTGTACAGCTGCCTGATGGAGGAGAGAGGGAAATTCATCTGTCCTGTGTTGGCTGTCTGCAAAGAGCAGGATAAACATCTTGAGAATTATTTCTGCTTTTTTCTTAGTCTGAAAGAACCAAGAAACATGCTCACCTCCACCACTGTCCATGTTACCTCTATTTAACTGAGGTATAAACCTAACCCAGAAAAGGCCCTTACCCATCTGGACAATACTAATATATAAAATCTGATTTATATAGGCTGTTTTTTTAAAAAAAAAAATCAGGAAATATAAAGTTTCAGGTTCCTCACAGTAGCATGCACTACACATATGTGATACTGCTTTTTGTGATAATCAGGGTATGTAGTTTCATAGACACTTTCTGCAAGTGGTCTGACTGTACTCAGAAAAGAAATTAATATCCTAACAGGTGTCATGAATTCCTATAGATTGAGACTTCTTCTCTCTTCATTGCAGGAAGTCTGCAAGTTCTTGAAGGATCCCAGTCTCTCTGACAAATTGTTGCTGCAGAATGTTTTCCAGGCAGTAAATTTATATTACAATTATACAGGAGAAGCCTCATGCTTAGATGTGTCGCAGACTGCAACGAAGAGTCTTGGTGAGATGGGTTGGTTCTACCAGGTATGCTCACTAATCTTTATAAATTGCAAGTCAGTGGTAGTTTTTTGATCTAGAACTGATGAGAATTGTGATTTAGCTGTCAATATCTTGTGCCAGATGTACTGATGACAAACATAGTCACAAACCAAGTATGGTTGTAGTGGGGAAGGCAAGGCAGAAAAGAGAAGCAGCTTTCCCAGGAGGTTTGGATTGTATCTTCATTATCTAGCTGCTTGTTGAGTTTCAGCTATTCATATAGGCTGGAAAATTATGTCCAGCAGGCAATAGTAAGTTGTGTACAGCAGTCAACTGTATGAGGTCTAACAAGGCCAAGTGGTGGGTCCTGCCCTTGGGGCACAACAACCCCGTCCAGGGCTAGAGGCTGGGGACAGAGTGGCTGAAAAGCTGCCTGGTGGAAAAGGACCTGGGGGTGTTGGTCAACAGCAGCTGAACATAAGCCAAGGTGTGCCCAGGTGGCCAAGAAGGCCAATGGCCTCCTGGCCTGGATCAGCCATGGTGTGGCCAGCAGGAGCAGGGCAGTGACCGTCCCCCTGTACTGGGCACTGGTGAGGCCACACCTTGAATCCTGTGCTCAGTTTTGGGCCCCTCACTGCAAGAAAGACATTGAGGGGCTGAAGCATGTCCAGAGAAGGGAAACTGAGCTGGGGAAGTGTCTGGAGCACAAGGCTGATGAGGAGTGGCTGAGGGAACTGAGGTGTTTAGCCTGGAGAAAAGGAGGAGGCTGAAGAAAGACCTTAATGCTCTATAGAGCTCCCTGAAAGGAGATTGTAGGGAGGTGGGTTTCTGTTTCTTAAGTAACAAGCAATAGAATGAGAAGAAATGGCCTCAAGCTGTACCAGGGGAGATTTAGATTGAATATTAAGAAAAATGTCAAGCACTGAAACAGCCTACAAAGGGAAATGGTGGAGTCACCATCCTGGAGTTTTGTAAAAGATACTAAGCACTTAGGTACATGGTTTAGAGGTAGACTTGGCACTTCTTGGTTTATGGTTGAACTCAGTCTTACAAGGTCTTTTCCAATTATGTAGTAGGTAGTAATTACTGACCAAATGCTGTTTGAGGATTCTTCTTTAAATACTGCAGTAACAGCTATTGGATGTTCTCCTAGGAATATACTTTATTGACCTGCCCTTTCTTTCAGGCTTGCACTGAGATGGTGATGCCCTTATGTGCAGATGGTGTCCAGGACATGTTTGAGCCTCAGAAGTGGGACTTTGATGCACTTTCAGAAGAGTGTTACAGCATATGGGGAGTGAGGCCTCGCCTCTCTTGGATTCTTTCCATGTACGGAGGAAAAAACATCAGTTCACACAGCAACATCATCTTCAGGTAAGCCTTGTTTCAACTGATAGTCTTCCACCAGTATGGGTTTCCAGTGCAGAGAATCTGCCCCAAGTAGCAAAGGGATCTGTCTCCAGCACTCCAGCTGAATAAATGATGGACATGCTTTGTGTTGCTATTGAGAGTAAAATGGTCAGTGTGCAGTGGCCAAAGAAGCCAACTTGTTCTGTTACTGCCTGTGTGACTCTAAAAGAAGAATCTGGGCTGGGATTCTGCCAAACAACATCTTTCCATGTGGATTCCTTCTTATCTTGTGGTGAAAATCCAGGTTTCCCGTGCTGATAAATTCCTACTTTTATGGACCCGAAGCACTGTTGCTTACACATAAAAGGAAAGTCTAAATGAGTTTAGCTATAACACAGAATCTTGGTCACCAAAATTATTGCTCTGAGTGATAGCCTTGTGAAGGGGCTGGCATGGCATTCCTTTTTTCCCTTGATACAGAGAAGAGAGGGAAGTAACTTTGGAGTTTTTCTATTACTGCCAACAGCTTTTTCTTTTAGTGGCATTTAGGCAAGTTTCAACCAACTTGTGTAAGCTCCAAATACAAAGATGTTTCTATTTCAGTAAGGAATACTGGTAATACAACAAAAGTTTGTCTGAAACACTTTTGTATGTGTACAAATAGTGAAAGAAATGTTTCAGTCTAGCACAAAAAACTAGTCCATGCTGCTTGCTCTCTATTCAGCTTTCACTTCCCTGATTTTTAAGATTAAACTCTGCTGTATTTAAAGGGAGGTTCATGTAGTTTTACTTATGCTGTGAGGTGATCCAGGTGAGTAATATCTAACCATCAGGTTCCTATGTGGGAGGGAGGTGTTCCACAAACCCATTGAGGCCTCAGGAGTCCTGACTTGCTGTACCCATTGGCCACTGTGGGAAGCTCCTGGATATGTATTCCTCTGTGTTCTGGGTAAAATTTTTCAAAGCCTTTCCATAAAACACCTTGCTACTTCTACAAACTAACCTCAGAATTAGTCTTTTGGATGTGGTAGATAGGTGTGCATTTTAAAAGTAGAAAGTTCTCACTTGAATTGGGGATTATCTTCTAGATTGCAACTGCCAGTGTCAGTCTGTTTGGCTGCAAAGGCCTTTTGCTTTCCTCTTGTTTGCCTCTTGCTGTTTCTGTCCCAGCGGGCTATCTACTCTGCACTGAGAAATCCCACCCTTTTTTGGAAAACTTCTAAATAAAAAAAATTGTTGGTTTCACTTAGTTTCTGCAGAGTGTTGCTTATTTCCGAGGCTGCACAGCCCTGTAGAGTAGAAATCTGCTTTGTAAGCGATAGACAAGCAAACAAATCTAAATAAGTGTTTAAGAATTTATGCCAGCTGAAGGAGCTGGAAATGAGAAAAGCCTGAAAGCAACCAAATGAATGTTAAAGTAGTGCTGTACACACAAAGCTTTTGGATCTCAAGCTGGGATGTTTCTCTTCAAACAAATACATTGTCAACACTGTACATTTTATATAAGAGCCTTTTATCCTCAAACACTGCAGAGTGCTTTACAAAAAACATCCCAATGTTTACCAGGGGATGTGGCTCCCTGTGGGGTGAAAAGGACTGTGTTTCAAGTGACAGGCAACTTGCACAACAGTGTAGTGCAGGAAGGGAAAAGTACTCCATCTAAAGAGAACCACTGTAGGGTGGATTTATCCAGACACAGTGGGATTTGGCCAGGATGCCTAAACTGCTGCTGCTGCTTCTCCCTCTGTGAGCAGTACATCACTCTGCACAGTCACACTGTTGTTTGTACTGTGTGGGATTAATGCAGGGAATTCCATTGCCATTCTGGTACCTTCCTGGAGTTATGCAGTGTGTAAGTGGTTACTTAGGCTGTGGGCAGGTGATACTTGCCTTGTTCTGGGCAGTACATCTTTATTAAAACCAGTCTGAGGTAATTTGCAGGTTCAGAACAGTATTTCCCCTTTCCCTTCCAGCAATTTTCACTTCTCTTACTGGAACATGCTGTGTACTTGGTGTGGAAGTGCTGCACAGTGGTGGGAAGTGACATTTTGATACTGTTCATACATGTGATGGCAGAAAGCTTGTAGCAGATGTAGTGTCTCATCAGCCATGTACTGTGGTAATCAAAATCAGCCCAGGTTAACATCAGACAGTATGAAATTTGGTGTGCACTGTCTAAAAATGGGCTTTTTTCCATCTCAATGAATCACACCTAAATTGTAGGCTTCTAAGTCAGGGCACCCACGTATCCAGTCCTGCACTGGCACAGGAGAGGCAGAAAGTGAAGGCTCTGTGTTAAGAGATTCTGGTGCTCTGCACAGAAGGGAGAATTGTTAGCACTAAAGAAAGGAATGGAGGCAAAGAAGAGAAGGCAGAACAATGTGTGGCTGAAGATAAAAGGTTAGAGAAAAAAGTTAACAGGAAACATGACAATTGTGGAGGGGTGGTCACGGTAAAAAAGGATGCACAGACAGTGCTGCTACAATTGTGTAAAACTTCTGGGCAGGGCAGGAGGGCTGAGGAGACTGAACAGAATATAGGAAAGGCAACTCTGTGTTGTGGGATAGGCAGAACCCTATGTATGCTGTCAAGGAAGTATAGGAATTAAAAACAGGACTAGCATGCTGATTTTTGCTTTAGTTTTTTTCTAATGCAAGTTTTTTTCTGCTTGCCTGGCCACTACTAGAAAGAAATGTCTGACCTATTCTTTCTCTTCTTTTGCTTCCTTGGTTTATACTGGGAAATTCCTGTTCTGTGAGATGGGCACTGAGTACATAGACATATGCTTAGTTTTAACACATAAATAATTCATTCCAGTTGGAGTGATCTTAATCTGCAAAAAACTGTTAAGATTTATGGTTTTGTGGTGAGCCCTCCATCCCCCCTCCCTTCAAGTTTCTCTTCCCAAACTGCGTCAGTGCCTCTGGTGCCGTCCTTTGGAAGGAGGTGCAGATGATGCAGCCAGAAGCTCACAGAAAAGTCTGTGGCATGCTTAGCTTCCACATGACTAGGACCAAAAGATCCAAGTTCATGTGCATCATGGGTCTCTCAGCAACTCATCCCCCTGTTGCCAAGGTGCTCTGCTGATTCAGGTGACCTTTTAAATCCAATGCTTTTGGCTTATTGGGCAGCTCTCAATGCTTTTTGTTTTGCAGATACAAAATGTTTCTCTTGTCCTAAGTCATATTTAGAATCACTGAAAGTAAAGAACTACAGAGACTCAAGATACTTAGTTTGTTTGGGTTATTTTCAGTTGTAAAACAAGTAAAATATTAGTTTTGACCCCATCAGGTTTCTACTCCTGGTTATTTCCAAAAAAGTTTTTTTTTAAAAAATCATTATTTTACTGTTATTTTCTGGTGCTGCCATTGTTGTATTTTTCTAGCTGCATATCTTTGCGTCCAAGGATGTTTTAATTTCTTAGCTCCTTCTGGAAATTTACCCTCTCATACCACAGCCCATCTCTGACATTTTCTTTTGTGGGCAGGTCCAGTGTTTCAAGTGAGAAACAGATCTAGGTTTGTATAGTTCCCCAAGTATATGGATGTTGCATTCTTTGTGCAGAAAGATGGGCCACGTGTGGGAAGGGCATTGCAGTAAAGGAAAATAAGGTGTAGTAGGGGTTATTGGGTCAAGTCCAAAGCTAGGAATTAGAGATGGAAAGCTCTCTCCCAGCTGAGCCATTAGCTATGGACTATTATTTGGAGCCATATCTGTAGTGTAAAGGATTTCTAAAGTTGATTTGGGATGAGGGAGGAGGGGGAGTAAATGGTATTAAGTTTCCTGTCACAGAGGGAGAGTCATTTTAGACAATCTTTAAAGGGATAAAATCTTCATTTTCATATGGTTGTTATTAAAGTCAGCACACTAACAAACTATTCAAGCATTTCTTTGCAAAACCGGTTGGCACTCAGCTGAGACAGCAAAAGGTAGAACTTCCTAAAAATTCAGCTCTAAAGGGTCTGGTGAGTAATTTGTTTAAGGCAGACTGTGAAGAAGGAAAGTGAAGTGCTTTGATTTGGGAATATGGACATGTTTTGGTAGAGGGAAACCTGAAACTTTTATGACAATTACAGGTGGCAGCAGATTTCTCTTGAGAGGCATTTGTACTCTTACGGGTTATCTGAATTAGCAGATAATTAATGAGAAGTGTAGCCTTGCTTAAGCTGCTGATAGCTTCATACCTCTGTCAAGAAGGTGCTTCTTAGCAGAGGAGTGGGCACAAGACATGGGCTGAGGTCTGTTTCTGTTGCTGCACATGCAAAACTAGTAGAAATATTGATGTGAGCAGCAGCCTCACTGCTGACTGCTGTGCACACGCACCCTAATGAAATAGTCTTTCCTTACAGCAATGGTGGCCTGGATCCATGGTCTGCAGGTGGGGTGACCCAGAACATCAGCAATTCCCTCGTGGCAGTTGTGATCCCAGATGGAGCCCATCACCTGGACCTACGCAGCCGCAACCCTTTGGATCCCAAGTCTGTCCAGCAAGCTCGAGCCATGGAGATTGGCCTCATGAAGGAGTGGATTGAAAAGGCCAGGCACAGCCACTGAAGTGCTACTGCAACTACTGGGGCCTTCACACCTCTCTTGGCTTTGCTGGGAATAGGGCCAGAACCTGTGATATGGTCATTGGAGCATTATCCTCCTGCTTCCTCACCTGCACCTGGTTCCCATTGCTTGTGTCCACAGGAGAGGCAGGCAGCAGATGGATGGAGAGCATTGTCAGATGATAAACTCCAGTCAAAGTGCAGGAATTGAGCTGCCTGCTCTGGTTTGCTTTCCTCTTCTGCTCTTCTCATTTGCTGTACTTTACTACACAGTAAGAGGTTCCTGTTCTAGGCTTGCTGCCCTTCTCCTCACTGTGCTGAGTGATTGTTCCAACTGCTGGTGTATCCAACAGTGGGTTACATGGGAGTGCTGTTGATGGTGAAACTCCTGGGGCCTCCAGTGTGACTGAACAGAAATCACATCTTACTGTGATTTTAGTGGAGAGGTAGGGAAGGCCTGGGGAAACTGGCTGTGCTGTTTGTAAGGGAACTAAACAGCCCTTACCCATTGGAACTGGTGTTGGAAAAGAAATAAATATACAACTTTTTTCCTATCTAGTTTTCCAGCAGCTTTTTAATTGGTGGATTTTTGTATTCTGTGCTGTACTTGAATGGTCAGGGCTGGGCCCAGACTCGCTCTGCTGATAACTGGCTGAGCATGCAGAATCTGCATCAGGATTTTATTTCTTCTTTTGCTATGAGTCCTAATTCTGAGATATCTGTCACTATCTGTGATGATGGTTACCAAAGAAAACTGAGTATATTTTTTTTGTGTGTGTGTATGTTTGTATCTCTCACAAATACTTAGCTTTTTAAAATCAGGAAGCTTTTGAAGCTGTTTTCTTGAAGAGCAAATGTGACACTTGTGCTGGCTACATCTTATGAAGTGACAAATAATTGGGGCTGTGCCTTGTGTGGGTTCTTCCCTCCCCTCCATTCTGTGTATTGTTCAAATTCTGCATGATCTGTTTGCTGATGGCTCTTCAATAAAAGCCTTTAAAAAAAATTGTTTGCTGGACAAACTGTTGAAAACACAGAATGCAGCTATTCCCTTGGATCAGCCTAAAGCTTGATGCTGAGCTCACCAAGCCAGGTGCACTGGGCTTTCTGTAAGGCTTCCAAACCAGACAAACTGCCCTGATTCATGAGACAGGATATTTGACATTAATAAATGGCTGGGGCAGTCCCCTTGTTTTCCAGCTTTGGCTTCATTCACACTGCAGCTCTTCTTCAGAAAGGATTCTTTGCAGTTTAAAGGACATCTCCATTTAGAATGACTCAGGCAAGTCTTCATGTCCCCAGACTCTTAAAATTCCATCTCTGTTGAAAAGTTTTCTCAGCTTTGGTGATATGCCTGATAGCTGAGTATTTTCCTAAGATCCCAGGTGGCCTTTTCTGTTTCCAGTCTCCTCCTGTCCTCTGGGAACAAAAAGAACCCAACACTGAATTTTTATCTTTTCAAACACTCCTGTGTATCTTCTTTCCAATAGATTGTCTTTTTCCTCATCTAGTGTTAAACATGGCATTTATGTTCAGACTCTGCAGTCTCAATGTCTTGAGCTTTTGAGCAAGGTAATTTCTTAAAGACTCCAGAGAACGAGGCCAGATAAGAACTACAGGGCTAAAGGATGAATTGGATAGGATTTGCCTGAAACCTGTTGACTGAAAGCTGTTGGTGTTCCCCTTTTCCAATAGTTTCAGTACTTTGCTGTGAATATACTCCAGACTCTCACTCATGGAATTTAGAATAACGTATCGTTGATTCTTTTGAAACAAAATTTATTGGTTTTTAATCAATTATATTACAGCAAAGTTTTTAGAAATATTTTTGTATCTTCTTACGCATTAATTGATGTGTGGTTATGTCCCACTTTACTGCAGTGTGAGGAATGAAACGTGTAAGAGTTAATATAAATTTGGGCATCAGAAATTATTTAATTGAGCAAGCAAAATCCTGGTCCAACTGTACCCATTAGCCCACTGATTGCACAAGATGCTACTCCAAGTGAAAATTAGGGGATAAGCATTTCCATGTTGTATGGATAAAGATGTGAACAGCTCAAATTAACAGCTACTCTATATTATTAGTCAGCTTGTGTCTCCTCTCCCTCCCCTGCTGGTGAACTTACTGTCTCAGGAAACAGCTGCTGCTTTGTTGTATGGAAAACACTTTTTAGTTTCAAGCAGCATAAGTAATTTAAAATTTCATTCCTCTTTTTTCACTCCTTTAATTAGCAAAAAAAGTCACCTTCAACAACATTTAGGACAACATGCAATTTCTCAACTTCAAGTTTTATGAAATGACACTTAAAATTTTTTTCAGAGGGGTTTTGTTTTTGTTTTTGGTTTGTTTGGGGGGGGATGTTTATAGTCTTCCTATTCCATACAATTTCTGTCTGTGAGACTGATTCAAGTGCACTTTGGATCAGGTGGTTATTATTTGGACCAGCTTATGAATTACGTGACTTGTTTTAATGGTATTTTTACTTGATTTTACTTTTTTCCCATCAAGCTGAGTAGTCATAACTTTAGGTCTTACTTATCTCAAACATTCAGACTTCATCTTAAAATCCATGTACACATCTCTGAATGTTACCAAGAGATTGTCTTGTGGTTTGGCTACCTCATCTAAATGTTGGCTCTCCTGTGTGTTTCATACAGGTGAGAATGAATTGGGCCATAAGAAATGGGTGATTTATCTCTCCAGGCGTATGATGATGGGCCATACTTCATCTCAGGCTTATGTAAGTCCTTGGCTTGTGTCAGAAATTACTGGACTTTAAGACTGTATGTTTCCTACATAAAAAATGCAGAAGAAAAAAGAGTTGTTTTCCCCAAAGCATGAATCTTAGTGGTGAGCCTGAAGTTTGTATCAATAAAAATGTATTAAAATAATGTTGAGTTTCTGGAACTGGATTTTATTTTGTAGGGACATCAATTTTTATCCTTTGGCAGATTATAAGTTCTGCAAGTGACATTGTATGGTTTGTACTTGACTCTTGAGGAGTGGGGGGACAGCTGGTTACAGGAATCCTTGAGTCACACACATGGCAGTCAGGATGACAGATGGTGAGTCTGCACTCCTTTGGGAGTTTCTCACTTCAGAGCTTTGGCTGTGGTGAGGAGCAGGTGTATGAGCTGGTTGTTCTCTGTAGGTGACCACACTGAATGCAGTCAAGCTACCTATAATGGGAAAAGTCCATTTTCCTTTTAAAAGCTTTTCCAGGCAAACATACACTTCCCACATGTCTGTACTGAGGAAGGTTGTGAGGACAGATCTGTAACGTCCCCTGACCTGCCAAGGGGAGATTTCAACCAAATACTTAATAGGGCAAAGCTAAGGCTGCAGACTCTTGGGAAGGAGCTAAATAGGTTCTGCAACTCATTTTGTTTGTAGACTAATTTTAATTTTGAAAATGATCAAATATTTAATCATCAAAAGAATGTATAGAAAGGAAACTCCTCCTGGAGCATGGATTCTAAATCACAGGAGAAGGGAGAAGTTTTGTCTCCCGTGCTGTCTACCCACCAAGGATGTTGCAAAAAATGTCATTATGCTTTAAATAAAGAGATTCCTTTTTCTACCTCTGCTCTTAAAAGGGTATTTAGCTGTTGTGAACTGAATCTCTAAGGAATCATGAGTGACCTAAAGAGCTTTATGTAGGTTAAAGACAGCACATAGACACTTGGATATTTTAGCTCCTTGCAGGACTAATGGTGGAATCATTGTGCCTTTCTGGCAGTCAAGAGGACACTATGAAACTACTAAACATGGCATGAAAGAATACAGGAGGTCGTATACTACAAGCCTTCATTTTTAGCTCTCCCCTGTTGATTCAGAACATCATTCTTATAAGTGGCATCTTACTGGGTGTTACTACTGTAGCCTCTGGGTTTTGGGGTTTTTTAAAATAATCTATCCTCTCTGTGTGTTTTTAAACCAATGCCTTGATTTTACAAAGATGACTGCAAATCTGTCTTTTTTAAGATGGTCCCTGTCAAAAAACCTACAATGGTTTGTTTTAGCAGTGCAGGTTAGCAGAAAACGTGCAGTGAAGGAGTGGCAAAAAATACGAACTGAAGGTATCTGCAGTAAATTATCAGTGCTTAAGTACTTTTTAATTTCCCCCTTCTATTGTTAAAACCCCCCAGATTTTATAATCTAAAGGTGCTGGGCATTGGAGCTTTCACTGGTCTGAGTAGACTTGTGCTCCTGTATTGTTTGGATGCCTTGATTTCGCAGCACTGCCTCCAGCTGCGGGAACCTGCAAAAGACTTTCTTGTTTTACCCCCCAGCCCAACTTTATTTTACCAGCAAATCTGAAACCATTTGATCCACATGCTTTAAGGCAGTGCCCTCCTCTGTATCCTTTCAATAGTACGAGCCCAATGAAGAAATTGGTCTGCAGCAGAGTTAGATTGCTGACAGCTGATTGCACTCCTACCCTGAATCCTGCTGAGGTGAGGACCTACTTTGTCCTTGCTGCACTCCCTGTGGGGATCCCGTCGTCCTGGGGTATGATGCAGAGACAGCAGGGCCCTCAACACCCACAACAGGGAACAGTGAGGATGTGCTCCTTCAGCACGGATCACCTCACAGCTGTGCTCTGCGGGGCAGTAATCAGCTCAGTCTCAGCTGCTGCTGATCTCTTGCCGTTGGGTTTTGGGTGCCGGATATTCAGCAGAGGAAGATCAGCTGTGGGGGTGCTTTGGGTGTAACCTGTGGGCATCTCCACGTGTAACAATGTTCTCTCCAAAGCCCTCAGTGCTGTGCCCAAGTGTTTCCTGGGCTTCCCAGGGCGGGTGGGGGCTGCCCGGCTCTCAGGGGCTTTTCCCTCCGCTGGTGATTTGAAAAAATCTTTCGGTTCCACCCCCCGGTTTAGAAAGTAGGGGTAGTGAAACACTGAGACCAGGAATAGCAAATTCCTTCCGTTTGCCTTGTTGTTTTCTAATGTATGCGACCTCTCTGGGTGGTTTAAGCGGTTTAGGTACTTTCTATAAAAGGGATCTTTTAATGACAAAACTAATGTGATTATCTTACCAAGTGTGAGAGGCGTATTCAAGGTTTAAAGAAAATCTGTTAGAATAGCTGAATGTATCTGCTTAATCCTTTCTCTAATGTGGGTGGACAATGCTCTGGGAAGCAATTGGTCTTTCTTTCTTAGAGTAAATGCCTGGTCTCCAGAGGTAGGAACTTGTTTGCAGCTTTTTATACCCTTACGCTTCACCTTCTAGAGAATACAAAGGCGCAGGAGAGAGGCAGAGAGCTTTGAGAGGCCAAGTTTCACCTCAAATAGCTGGGGGTGTAACCAATACAGGCCCAATTCCAGCAGGCGGCTGAGCACTCTCTGCTCCTTTTGACTGCCACCTGAATAGAGGGTCCTCCTTTTTTGCCTTCCTGCAAAACCACACTCCCTGCAACATGGAATACAGGAACTCATTCTCCTTTCTGAGCGTGTGGTGAAGTTGTCTGCAGTTGCTTGGATGACAAGACCCCATCTGGTTTTGTGCTTTGGGTGAGCAGCCCTACCAGTGCAGATCCAGGGCTTTAGACTCAAAGGTCCAGTTTTCCATATCAACCCCTTGGAAAGGTTTGCACCTTCTGACAAGTTTTTGCAGGGTGGTGCCTGAGCCACAGAGGGACAACAGCACCGAAAGGTGATGCTGTGGGCTGCAGCTACAGCTGGATCTTGTCTGGCACCAGCCTGGTGGTGTTCAGCTTCTCTGCTGTTCATAGGCCTGTGCTTGTGATTCTTTGGTTTCCCCATGTCCATCTGAAGGTACAGGTCTCAGATACATTAGGAAATCTTGTTGTCGGGAACAGTTAGCAAGATAGGTAGAACCTCCCATGCTGCTGAAGCATTTAACAAAGCAAGTAGTGGCTCTGGGACTCCTTAGCAAATGGATTTGGCTTTACAGCAGAGACAAACAGGTTGCATTTTCTAATTTGTTTTCTGAGCTCAAAACAGCACATCAGGAGGAAAAGGATATTGAGCTATTGCCTTTCCCAGTTGGAATGACACACAATCTCCTCTCACCACCCAGTAGAGCAACGCAGCAAAAAGAGGTACCCTCAGCATCAGTGTGTCTTCCTCGTGAAGGCAGACACTCAGATATACTTCTATATCTCATCTACCTGCCTTGAATATGACTTGGCACTGAGCTCTCTGTTGTGGAGAGAGAGACAGTGTTCAAGAACTTAGTGCACCACCTAAAAACCAGTCTCACATTGTATCAAACTGAATATTCTGAAGGAGGGAAGAGCAATTCTCCACCACTGCAATGAGTCCTTCCTTCCCAAAGGGACAGGATTTTGTGCTTGCTCTCACTGAATGCCATGAAGTTCTTGTCTACTTCTTTCAGCACATGTATGAATGGCCACCCTTCCTTCAGTTCTTCCCTCTGACTTGGTGTCATCTGCAAGGCTAAGACATTCCAAAGAACTTGAAATCTGAAAACAACTTAGCTTCTTCATTGTCATTCTTGTAGAGGAGATGCTTGGATTAGTTTCGAAAGCCCTGTTTCTCTAAAACTTTTGCAGCACTGAAAGGCTGACCACCTTCTTGCTGTCTGCATCCCTACATCAATCCTGTCATGGAATCTCAGCTGAGATCTGATCAGCTACCAGGACAAGGGAGGAAAAGTTTTGGCTGCTCTGAGCTTTAGAAGTGATGTTCAGTCCTCACGGCCTCCATGCTGCAATGAAAACAGGGCCCAGTCATTTCTGAAGAGGGACTGTGAGACAGGTTTAACAGTTAATCACTGTCCAAGCAACTGGGATGAGGAAGAGGAGCAGTCTGGGCTGCCTCCATAGAAAGGGTAAGGGAATTCTTTTGGAAGGTGGTTCATAGGGTCAAACGAGTCTGAGAGAGCTATGCATGGGATCACCAGTGTTTCATCACAGGTGTTACATAACCATTTGGTAAGTAGGGAATTTGGACCACAGTAAGACCAGTCAGGTGTTGACTGTATCTCTTCAGAAGGAATTATAAACATTTTAATGTGGTATCTCTGTCCAAATCTTGAGCGGTGCTCCAGGACTGCTCAGCGTTCCCTGGGAAGCTATCCACTACATCTGGGCAGATGCTGAGGAGTCATCAGGAGTGATGGCAGGCACAGCTCAGTGTGTAACTATTTCTGGGATTTCAGTGTGTCACGTCCCAGAGCACTCAGAGCTCTGCTTCCACACCTGCACACCTGCATCAGTCTGATATGAAACAACCCAGCTTTTTGCAGTGTCTAATGTCTTTTGGTGTTCCTCCAAGCATCTCACACATCCACCAGCTGCCATCAGCTCCTTGGCTGAGGCAGGCTCTGGTGATGTGAGCCCCATTCCTTTGGTCTAAGGGGAGGACAGTGGGCTCCCCTCCTCAGAACACGTATCTATGTGTGAGCACACAGATGAGGCCAGTGCTTGCTAGGCAAACGAGACTAATAAATGTCGGGGCAGCAGGAGGTGAGTGCAATCAACTGTGAGAGCCTGAGTTATAGTGGTAACCTGCTGAATTCCTGGGTCACAAAGTAATTTACAGAACAACCCCAATGTCATTCAATAATTACTCCGACAGCCCGGCCCCCGGGGGGCACGGCCTCCTGCCGTGGGTGTTATTAATACCATCAACAAGCAGCAGGATGTTGGTGTGAAGAAAAGAGCCACAACACAAGTGTGTGAGCCTAAGGAACAAATGGAAAGTGGTATTAGTAGGATATTGTACCAGACTCTAAAAACTGATCTATCTTGTCCTAGCAAGTCATTCAGGGAAATATGAATGTGTCCCCTGTGGCAGTGGAAATGGCTGATGGCAGTGTGCAGCAGAAGGGGAGGACGGTTGGTGTGTCAGTGCTGCTCATTTCTATCGCCCAGCCTCTGTGATAGTCCCCATGGAGACTGAACGGGAGCAGGGGGGAGGAGGTGGTTTCCAAGCGCCCCAGAATAATTTAAATTAATATCCAGTGAACAATGTAAACCTTCTCTTTGACGTGGCGTGGGAATAGGCAGTCACAGCGCCCAGACTGGGTCAGCCGAAAGGGAAGGTAATGCCGCAGCCCGGGATTTGATCAGCAGAGTAAGCCAGGGGCTCGACCTCTGCTACCTCAGTTCCTCCCTTCCCTTCCCTTCCAACCCCTCATCCTCCAGAATGTTGAGAAATAGTAGCAAAAATACCTTTAGGTGAATGGAGAATTTCTGGATAGAAAGGGTATATAGGAAACCTGTGAGAAGGCAGCCCCTTCTGCAATGTGTGTGGACCCTGGCATGCAGATGCCAGGAGATGCAAGTGCCAGCAGAGTGGCATTGGCACAGCTGCACTTTTAAATCATTTCACACCACCACTTTGGGTTTTCTGAACCTTCCTATCCCACTCAAAGTTCTGTGTGCTCTGAAGGTGACTGCAAATGCACAATAAGGAATTATGTGGGCAAAGCCTGAAGGGAATCAAACCTGAAATAACTCTGAGTTGTTTCTCAGCCGGAAAATAACAGCAGAGGGCTACTTGTTCCTTTGTTTTGATCTGGTACACATGGCTAATAAACAGCCAAGCAGAGCCCTCCTGGTTCTGATCCCTCCTCATGCAGAGGAGCACACAGTTTATTTAAACATGAGGACAAGTGATTCACTGGGGCTTTTAGAGCATCAGAGCCGCTCCTGGCCGTTATGTCAGGGATAAATAGCAGATGTTGGCCTATAGCAGAAGACCCTTAGCCCCAGGGTGCTCCTGTAACACAGTGATGGAGCTGGGCTGTTACCTCAGGCACTCCCTGAGGTGGTAGGCCCATGTCCTTGCTGATCCACCCTCCATGTCTGTGGGGGATAGGTCACCATCACTGACTGGGAAGTGACCATCATGCCTGAGGTGCCCTGCTCTGCACTGAGCCCTCCTGGAGCATCTCTGGCCACAGGGTCAGGCTGTTACAGGAGCAGTAGTATCAACACTTTGATTTGGGGTATGAAATGAACTCAGTAGTCTTTTTTGCCACTTAAAAGTGCTAAATGAGTAAAGCTCCACAAAATTGTGCAGCAAATAGAAGCTGGCAATGTAGAGCTGCCCAGTGGTAGGCTGTACCCTGGACTGGTGCACTGGTGGACAAGTTCATCCTCCACTGGGCACACCTGGCATGTGAGGCGTGAACATGGCCAATTCACTGCTTTTTCATAGGTTGGATAGAATCCAGATGTCTGTGTAACTAAATCAGAAATAAGCAGAGGTCCAGCAGCTGATAAATGTTCATCTGACAAGGAGAAGTGCCCAGGAACCTGCAAAACCACCAGGCTGGAGAGAAGCCCAGCAAGCAGGCATTTTATGACTTGGGCAATACAGGGAGGGACAACCTTATAACTCTGTGGCTGCCTCGTTCCTAGGAATGTTCAGTGTCGTGTTGGGTAGGGCTTTGAGCAATGTAGAGAAAGATGCCCCTATCTGTGGCAAGGGGAATGGACTAGATGGTCTTTGAATGTCCCTTCCAACCCAACTGATTTGATCTAAGGAAACGTGCTGATGGGATTTCTGGCTGGGAACTAGGGCGAAATAGGATACATGAGTGTGTCCTACACAGGACACACTGTCACTGTGGTGAGCAGTCACAGCCTGAGGTTTAAGAAGCAGTTCAGTCATACAAATTGTTCCACTGGCCACAAATTACTTCTTTCTGTGATCTTCAATATTTGACCAGTGCTCTTTTTCAGTTTTCAGTTTTGTTTTGCTTTTGTGCTGCCAGTGCCCATCAGGCAGACAGGAGGTCCACAGAGCACTGCAGGCATTGATGGCAGGAGGTTTGGGGGCATTCTGGTAGTAGTTTTAGGCTCTGGGCCCTTCCTTTTGTCACAGTTTAGCAATACATTGCTGGTGACCTCCCCCCCATCTAACCTCTCTCCTTGACTTCTCCGACACAGCACTGCCAGAAGTGACTGCAATTTTGTGCCTGTGCTGCTTCTCTTGATGAGACCCAGGAAAAAGGGGTGAGAGATATGTTATTGTGATGTTATCATTGTTACTGCCTTAGAACAGGATTACCAAAATACTTCTATTTCCTCTATTTCCCCTTTTGTGCTCATGCACGGATGTTGCTACTGATATTCCCTGAACTCCCCTGAAAAATAAAGACTGTTTTATCCGTATTCCCCAAGTGCCCAATACAAATGCAAATCAGCTCTGGGCCATTGGTTTGTTGGTTTGGTTTTTTTTTTTCCTGTCTGGCCAGCATTGCTTGGCAGGTCTTTTCTCACTTGTTTCTTTTCCTCCCTTTCCTTTAGCTGGTGTGTCCAAAGCGAGGTCCCCAGGAGGGTCAGAGACCTGCTTCATTCCCACACCTCTGCCCTCCTCTTCCTCCTCCTCATGTTGCCCAACTGACGTCTTTATTAACCCTTCGTGCAGAAAGATCTGAAAGACTAAAAATAAACCAGAACTCACTCAAATTCCCTAAAATAATAATCAGGTGGGTCACACTGGTTCCACATGAGTACATTTGAGCTATTATGTTCCTGCTTTGTTGCTGCTCTGCACAGCTCATCTCTTGGACAAAACTGAGTAGAAAATCACAGCTCTGGGGACCCAAGATCAGAGGGAGGAAGGACTCTGAACTTTTCATCACTTTAAATAAGTCAGTGATTTTTAGATAATAAACTACCTAAATGAATGACACCTATATCCCACAAGTGGGATTTGAAAAGGGTGGATTTAAACTAGTGAGCTGGTGAGAGTAACCACTGCTCTAAACCCTTAGGCCAAAGCAGGTGCCTACTCACTTAGAAAATCCATGCACAATTTTTTAAAAAGGACAAATAGTAGACTAGGCGGCCAGGTTAAAGCCATGCCTGCCCTTTCTTCTTCTGCAGTTGGCACATTTGTTTATGTGCCCAAATTTCAGTCTGATGCTGACTCTCTGTGTCCTCAGCATCTCTTGCCTATTTTAAAATAAGTTACTTTTAATTGTATTTAAAGCTACAGCTGAACATATTTACAGGTTATGTTTGATATGTACAGTATTACCATAGGGAGAAGTTAAAAATCAGACACCAGCATCAAAATTCAGCTCTAACCATCCAGCCAAGGCAGCCTGCAGGTCCTGTGATCCTGAGCTGAGCATCACTGCCAGGGACAGCCATGGACTTGGTCAGGATCCTCACCTTCCTCCCATGGGTTTCAGATCAACCAAGCACTTAAATACACACTTGACTAGTGGTACATGAGCAGCTCCTGCCTACCAAAATGTTCTTGCAATGAGCCTGGCATTTGGGACACCCTTAAACCCCAACAAAGGGCTGGTGAAGCCCAGGTGGGGCTGAGGGATGCAGCTTCCTTCCCTCCTTGGGTCCACAGAGGGGCTCAAGATCCCACAAATCTGCTGAGCCTGTGGGCCTGGCTTCATGTTGTGGTTTTGGGGCCCATAGAGACCAGGAGCTGTGTGCTGGGGGTGAATGAATTTGTGTGGGAAACATGTGGGACCCAATATGACTCTCTGCATCCCTTCATTGCTACCATTTCCCTGGTGCTGATACCAAGCAGTTTGTTCTGCCCTCAGTGCTGCAGCTGAGCTTGTTCCTAAAAAAAACCTCAAAGGGAAAAAAATAATTTGTGTGGGTTTCCCTCTTCCCTTTTCATCTTCCTTCCTGCTGCTATTCATTTAGCATGAAATAACCCTCCAAATCAATCCGGAAGAGATCATTTGCAACTGTTGCTGTTTTCCCATTGCTAATTGGTGGTTTGAAATCCCATTCGAATCGCCCTGAATACACAGTCCAATGTTCCTATGCTAAGTGCCTACCAGGTATTTTTCCTGATGGGCTTTTATTTGCTTGCAAAAAGCCCCACAAACAACCAGTCCTGGATCACTGGTTGGATTTAATTGGACAATAGCATCTCCATAGTACATCTTGTTTTTGAGACAGAGCAGTGTTTTGGCAGGAACCGACCTCTGCTGAGTTTCACAGGCCTGGCGGCATGTTTTGGTACTGGCAGAGCCAGAAATGAAGCAGTTAATTGCCCTACTGGGAAGGAGGAAATTTCTTGTAAAAATCCAGAATCTAGTTGAACAATGTGGCCTTTTATTTTTCAGCCTTGGAATCAAGCCTGGCTGCCCTTGTAAACAAAGAAAGGAAAGAATCACTGAAGCAACCCAACACATAAAAACTGACCACGTCTGTCTTTGAAGTTCCCTTTATGTTGTTTGGAAAACTTGGGATTATAGAGGTTTTTTCTTTTTTTTTTTTTTTTTTTTTTTTTTTTTTTTCTTTTTTTTTTCCCCCCCTAGAAAAGGAGGGATGGAAGTTAAGGGAAACTTTTTCTTAAACAGAGCAGAAGTCATTAATTAAGTATCCCATTCATCCCCGAGGCACCGGCTCATCAATCAGATTTCTTATTAGCATTCTGATGACCCGCCTGACCTCCTGTCTCTGCACTGTCTGCATGACGACACCGAGCAGCAGACCACACACCGAACGGGGGAGGATTATTCGACACTTTTCCTTGCTCCGGGGGGCGGTGGGACGGAGCTGGGAAGAGGAAGGATGACGGACCTTGTTGTTTTGGCTTGAGGCGAGTCAATAAGTGGCTCCTGGAGAAACAGCCCTGAGAGCCTGGGAGGGTGACTCAGGAAGTGTCTGCTGCGTGCACAGGGCTGCTTCGGGGCTGGGACCTACGGCTTGGTGCTATCACAGGGTGTCTCTGCTCCCACTGTGGTCATGGGGGACTTAAATCCAGAGGGAAGAACAGGATTTTAGCACAGTGAATTCTGTGCTCTTACTCTCGGGTAAGCCCTGTCAGGAAACAATTGGGTCCTGAAAATGTGCCTGTGGCTTCAGGTTCCATTAGTAGGCTGTGTCCTCAGTGTGGGTAAGGGTCCCACATTACCAGTCCTCCAGCCTTTCTCCTTCCAGGTTATCCTAGTTACAAGCATTTAGCTGATTAAATCTTTATACAACTGCTTTTGGACAAGGTTTTATGTTATAAAAAAGAGGACAGTGACAGCAACAAGATATGAAGTGGGCACATCTTGAGAGAAGATGCAACTGCAGCAGCCCCTTGCTTAGAATGGGAATTTACACATGCACACACATGCTCAGAGCATGCAGCCAAGGGTTGAAGGCATGTTGATTTAGATTAGATGTAAGAAAGAAGTTCTTTATAATGAGGGTACAGAGACACAGGTTGCCCAGAGAGGAGGTGGATGCCTCATCCTTGGAAACATTTGAGGCCAGGTTGAATGGGGCTCTGACCAATCTGATCTAGTTGAAGGTGTCCCTGCTCATTGCAAGGAGGTTGGGCCAGATGGCCTGAATGGTCTGTTCCAACCCAAGGTATTCCATGGTTCTGTGATTCCATGATGGCCCTCACCAGGGAAGGCCATGGCCAGTGGAGGAAGGCAGCAGTGGCAGTGTGAATGATATGCCCATGTGCCTGCCACAGGATTAGAACCAGGAATATGGCACTATGCTTAGGGCAACTTGTTACCAAGAGTTGGCTGAGATTTCTAAATGAGATTCGTTTTGCCAAGTGTTCTTAAAACATTTTGACTACTTCTTTTTAAGCCAGGGGTGTTGTTTTCCTATTTTTTCATTCTTTTCTATTTTTCTTTCTCTTTTTCAAAAGCAAAAGTACAGTAATGTGTGTGGTGGATGGACAAAAGGAAAACTGGAAAATGTGAATAAAATTCCAAAGTTTCTAAAGTATAGTTGGCTTGAACCTGACCAAGTGTCACATATTCTCCTTTAAGTCTTACAGCTCTGGAGAATTACCACCACAGATGATCTCTGGCCTTAGGCTATGTCCCCTGTGTCATGCTAAAACTGGTAGGGATTAGACACCTTTAGGAGTCCGAGTCTCAAGATTTAGCCTAACAAGAAAATTGCATCTTCTCTCCAGCTAAAACGCCAATGTACGAAACATCCTTGTCTTTGGGGCTCATCCTCAAGGCAGAGAGTCGCTGTGACAACTGAAGGGAACATGAAGGTCCTTCCTGGAGATGCAAAGATGTACATCAGTCTTTGCTGATTGAGAAGGAAATGGAGAGGATGGAAGTGAAAGTGGGCAGCAGTTCCATTTGTCATGTTAAATACCAAAGCAGCACTGGGAGCTGATATCTGCACCCAGGGCTTCACAACACATGCAGGTATCTTTGGCACAAAACTACAGGAACTCTTCAGCTTGCTGTCCCAATGGATCCTCAATTATTGGACACCAGTGTGAGGGGTGCAAGTCAGCTCCTTCTGCACTGTGTTCTGAAATTAGCATTTTGTTGTGGTCTAGGCCCAGCAGCAGCTCAGCCCCACATAGCCATGCACTCATTCCCCCCACCCCCACAGCAGCCCAGGGAAGAGAATGGGAAGGGTAGAAGTGAGAAATAATGACAGTTTAATAGGTGAAGAAAAAGCTGCACACACAAGTAGAGCAAAATAAGGAATTCATTCCCCATTTCCTACGGGCAGGCAAGTGTTCAGCCATCCCCAGAGGAAAGCAAGTAATGGTGACTTGGAAATGTTTTCTTAAACATGTCTGAACATCCCAGGCAGCCTCTGTGGCCCCAAGTGCCCACTTTTGAATAATATTATAGAGGTATAACCATCTCCTCTTTGGCAAGTAACTGTGGACCAGGGCCAGCAGGATCAGCTGGGACAAGGATAAGGGCAAGTCAGATGTCAGACTATCAGTCAAAGTAGCTGGAAACTGGTTCCCTGGGCTACCAACACAGATTTATCTTCCATGTGCTCAGAAAGGGATTTGTGTATCCCAGACACTTTTTAAAAGGCCATATTTTTTTCTTGGTGATGGGAAGGGTGCATTGACAGACAGCTCTTAATGATGGTGCCTGACCCAGGGCATCCTCCCAAAGCTGCTTCTGGTCCCAGAGCCCTGAAGACTGATACCCTGTTGGGTTATTGCTGGACCTCCCTACACAGCCCTTCACATCATGGAGCAAATCATGGATTGTGGGCATCAGCCTGTGAGGCTCATCTCCACACCTCCATCAAGCTGATTACTGCTGTGTATTCTGCAGCTGGAACACACAGAGAGGAATTAAACCCATCAATTCCTGAAATGTTAAGGGGGTGGTTTAGATATTGACAATGAAATCCAGTTTTCATGGCCCTTGCTAAACTAAGCAGTGTTTGATCTAGTTCCTCCCTGAAGTATCAAGTGGGGAGAGACTTCTGCGTGGAAGATCAAAGAATGCACAGAATTGTGAGGAAGTAGGCTCAAACCCCCTCCAATCTCTCTCTGGTGCAGCAAACAAGGAGATGAGTTCAGCTGGGTACTGATTTGGTGGCTGCTGTTCTGGTGCTGGACCATCTCACAGAGCAGCCAGGTATTGTTTGCAAAGATGGCATAAATTAAATTCCATGGAAAAAAATTAAACTGGATCTCTGGTGCCAGCAGCTCCTCTTATCATTCTGTAGCCTGTTCACGTTCCCTGGCAGATAATCATCATGACTAACATTTATCTGACACAGCCAATTTTGCCACCAAAATCTGTTTTCTGACCTTATAGCTGACTATTCACAGACCTGACAGCTCCCCCTGCAATAGCATAAATGCTAACAAAGCTCTCCTAGAAAATAGATGGGTTTTGTGGACGCTAAAAAATCAAAATAAGATGTAATGAATGTCCCAGACAGCTAGATGGAGGGGCTGAGTGCCTGTTATTTCTCATTCTTGGTGGTAGTTTCCTTCATCTGATTTGTTTATTCTGCTGTTGTCTGTTGTATTTTCAGATACAGGGACACTTTGTGCAGTTGGCCATGGGCAGAAAGACCTGCCTGCCATACTCTTCATGCCAGCTTGACTTCTGGGCTTCCTTCCTTTCTGATTTTCTGTATTTCCAAGAGGTCTGTAAGGTAGGAAAGGCTGGTATGAGGGTTTGGCAATGCAGTGAAGGGCCCTGGGTATTCAATCAAGGTTGAGAGGAATCTGTCAAGATTGAAAAAGGACAGGTTTAGCAACAATTTGGGTTGTTTACCATGGGGTTGTATGTGATGCTGGCTACAGACAGTGGTGGGAGCTGGGGTTGAGACAGGGAAAAAGGAAGGACCATGACGGATGTGCACAGGTCTGCCTGTGGCTCATTAGCAGGTTTCTAATCTAACAAGATTCTGCTGCCCTGACCAATTCCCTCTGAAACTGTCCCAAGTCATGTACATTATAAACTCCCAGTTTGTCCTCCGGGATGCAGACTGGGCAGGATCTCAAGAAGCCTTTGTTGGATAGATATAGGAACATCTTATCCACATTGGTTTTTTAAGCACCTAATAGTTGTCTTTCTCAAGAACAAAATTCTTCAAGTGAATCTGCCCACCTCTTCTAAAATTCTGTTAACAGTCCTTCTGCCCTCTTTCTTCTTCTGATTCTTCCTCCATGAAGCCCATACTATCCCATGAACCAAAATCATGCTTCTAAGGAAAACCACCCTTAAATGGTGCATCTAGGCCATGTGTTAACTCTGCAGTGGTCCACACCTAGTGATGCCCACCTGAAGGTAAGAGATGAAGGCTCCAGACTGCAGAGATGGCTCAAAGATGGTGTCTTGCACAAAAAATATCACCAGATGTCCTCCAAACAGGTATAAATAACTTCCTATGGGCAAAATTGTGTGCAGAGTGTTTGTATTTCCATACCTTCATGTCTGGCTGTTTGTGAGGGTGACAGGCTCAGAACTGGCGTGAGGCGCTGGCAAAAGTGCCCACCCTGTCTGTGTCTGAGGATGTAGTCTGAATCCTCTCATCCCTCAGGGATTTCCAGTGGATTCTATTCTTCCTCCTTGTGATGCCACTGAATTTTGTTGATATTGGTTCAGAGTCTCCCCATCCAAGCTGAATGACTGTTCCATATTCCTTTAAGATCCTTCTTAAAAATCCCTTTGATAGGCCCACAAGAAAGAATTAAAAGTTGTTTGGAATATAATACCTTTCCTCACTTTCCTTTTCCTGAGCATCCAGTAATATGAACAAGGCTTACTACATCGGGCAATTATTTGTTGTAGTGTCTGTACATTCTTGGCATGAGGCTAATTATGGATATTTTGATATATTAGTAGACTTTCCAAGCCTAAAAATAGGAGTAGGAGGGATTAGATGACTTGGAGATTTTGGAGAGAGAGGTGCTCTGTGTTTTTTCCCTTTCCAACTTTGGTCCCAGTCCAGTTTAAACCTGCATGGACAAAAGCAGTTACTGGGTGGGAGTTTCCCCCTCAAAAAGGAGTGTGGTGACCTCTGAATTTCTAAAAACCATTTTCAGGACATTTTGGGCAACTGCCTGCACTGGTTTGACATTTGTAGCCCCAATGGATGTTGGGATAAGTTGGCAGGTGCCCTGAGTTCTTCAGATTTGGCTGAGATTAGTTTGATTAGGTTGATAATGGGGCCCTTTTCAAGGTCAGCAGGAAAACAAGGTCAGCAGCATCACTGAAACAGGGCAGGGAAGTTACTCTGGAGCTGCCTGTTTCTCCCCATGAGAAAAAGAGATTAGGGGTGAGATTGTGTAGGGTGCTCTTTGACAACCACAGTCAATGGCTTCTGAGTATTTCTTGTTTGGTTGTCAGCGTCTATATTTGGCAATCTGGTGGGCAGGATCTTGTGGTCCTTGTCGAGGCCCTTGCTAGCTGGATCACGGCTGTGGAATGGCTGTGCCCATTCAGGCTGGCACAGCCGGGCTGCTCTTGTGGCTCCACACGGAGGGAACGACAAGACCCTTTCACCCGAGAGAGGGCGGGAAACAAACAAACCCTCCATCCTCCACCTGGGAACCCCTGAGAGCACAGGAAAGAAGAGGAGAGGATTTACACATGGAAAGGGTAAATCTTGAATCTGGTGATGGAGGCCCCAGCCATGGAGAAGGGTGCTGCCAGACCCCACCTCACATGAACCCCCCAGCACTGGGGCCTGGCGGTCCAGACATGCCAGGCAGGAGCAGCACGTTCCCACCGCCAGGCGCGCCGCGATATGACGGCGTGCCAAAGGATCTTTAGGAGCTGAAGGGGGGGGAATATCCTGGCATAGAATTTAAAATGTGCTCTAACCTTTTCTGCAAACTGAAAGCAAGAAAAATGCTCATAAAACTAGTCTTTGTGCACAGAAAGAAGTCCGTTTTTATACTGTTGCTAAGTTCCTTATTGTTTTCTGGCTGTTTTTTGTGTTTCTGTGGCAGCCTTTTCTGTGGGCCTCTTTCAGTGACTTAGCTATATTGGCCTGCAGATAATTAGATCAGTGCTATCATTTTCACTGTCCTTTTTCCTCTGGAGCTATTTGCATGATAATGGCAGTTTGTGCGACTCTCTCCCTCCGTCTCCCTCTCTCTTTTAACCAGACACCATTTCTAAACATGAAATAATTCAGGGAACAATCTGTGCGTGGCTGTGTTAAGAAAAGACTGAAAACATCTGGTTAAGAAAACATTTATGGTAACCAATAATCCAATATTTATGTCAGCTATAGTTTTAAAAAAGAGGTCTTTTCTTAACAGCATTTTTAGTCTGTATTTTAGTCTATATTCAGTATTGGCTGTATGCAAAGCTCCTAACTACACAGTATACTTCCACTCTGGGTATATATGTCTTTATTATATGTTTATCTAGACAATTTATAGGCAAATAAAATACTAGAATCTAAACTGCTAATGAAACCTATGACAGGTACCATTTAAAAGGCAGCTGTGCCCCACAAACTGGTTCTGAACCCCTCTTTCTGTGAACAAAGTCTTTTGTTCCACAAGAGATGCCCAGATCTAAGCAGGAGAGCAAACCCATTGAAACCCAGAACTTGGCCGGGGTGACTGACACTGGTGTTGTGGTGATTTAGGGTCTGGGGCTTCCCATGGGAGAATGTATCATGGCCAAGGGTGGGCCAAGGAAGCACTTTGTGCAAGAGCAGAGTCTCCTGCCATGCCCAGGTCCTGCAGACCAGTGGCCATCTCAGCCTCCAGGCTGTGCTGCACCACTGAGAAGATTATTTTTGCTGTAAGAAAGGGGTCTTGGGACCAATTTCTGCTCCTGATGAGATTAAACTCCCTGCAGACATACCTCAGCAAGGAAGAAAGTAAAAAGTGGGGAAAAAAAAGAGAGTTAATAAAATCGGTCCGGGTATCTGAAGACCATGAAATTAATTTGGGATTTTGATTTCCCTGTGGCAGCTCAGACAAGGAACATAAGCTGTCCTACACCTGATAATTTTTCACAGGGATCTTCATGTCACCCTGGCAAAAACGTATTCATGGTCTATCTCCAAATCTTGGAGGGCCCCTCAGAGCCGCCCAGATGCTGCTTGTGTATTCCTTGAAATTTTCAGGGTTTTATCTTCACTCAGAGACATTTCTGAAGGTAAATGTGTGGGGGTTAGGACCGAATTCCTTCCTTTATTACTGTAGTATGGAAGAAATGTGAAATGCTATCAGACAGCAAGTAATGTTGGATGGGTGGCAAGGCTGGGAATTGAAAATCATATTTTCCTGTTGAGTTTAGCTTATTAAAGATGATTTCAAATTTCTTAATAGGCAATTTTTGATAGGCAAAACTGGATACAGTTCTGATAGCTTTCTAAGTTAAAAATAAAGCAGTTAAAATTTCCACAATTGTCTTTCTTTTTATGAGATAAAGGTTCTTATAAAGAAATGGGGTTTAACTAGTTTTCACTTAATTAATTAACTAATTATTTTTATTTAAATAGTAGAACATGTTGCTGAACAGTATTTTTACAGATGAACTTGTGCTGCAAATTTAACCCCAGAAAAAAGATCCCTGTGAGTAAATATCTCTGAGGATTGGACTCTGATGTCTGCCATGGGGTCACACAGAATCACAGAATGGTTTGGGTTGGAAGGGACCTTAAAGGTCTAATTCCAAACCCTTACCATGAGCAGGGACACCTTCCACTAGGCCAGACTCCTCAGAGCCTCATACAGCCTGGCTTTGAACACTTCCAGGGCTGGGACATCCACAGCCTCTCTGTGCAATCTATTCCAGAGCCTCACCACCCTCACAGTAAAAAGAATTTTTTTTCTAACCTATACCTATCTTCTCTCAGTTTAAAGCCATTCCCTCTTGTCTTGTCACTCCAAGCCTTGTGAAAAGTCCCTCTCCATCTCTCTCGTAGCATCTTTAGGTACTGGAAGGTGCTTTAAGGTTTCCCTAGAGCCTTCTCCTCTCCAGGCTGATCCATCAGCTGAGCTGCACCAGGTTTGTTTGAGAGACATAAGGGAGTAGGAAAAGTTATGATAACACTGCTGTGGTCAGAGGTACCTGAAAATCACCTTCAAGTTGGAGAGAAGTCACCTCCAAGTCAGCATGGCTGAAGCATCATTTGGGAGCTGCCCAGAGTGGGAGAGCGTGCTCATTCCAGGCCATGGGAGAGCTGGAAGGACAAACAAAGTTCAGCTCATAGCTTCATGGAGCAAAGATGCCACAAATCATATGAACATCTTGGCACGGGGTTTCCTGGCTCAAGAAAATTGATTATTTACAAACAGAGGAGAGACAGGGACTGGCTTACCAGAGTCATGAGAACTGCTGATGCCCAGCAATCCTGAACATTAGACCCATCGACCAGATCCCTTAATGAAATTCAGTGGAAATGGCTTCACTGGGAATTAGGCCAGGTCCTTACTTCAGAAGGCTTCTTTCTGAAGAACTGTTGTCAGGCTGTGTGTGACCATGATCACACCCCAGACAGTGCAAACACCTCTGGTATCCATGGCCATTCTGAGATACAAGGCTCTTTTGTAGCACTTTTAAATCCTCATTATTTGCATCAGGTGAGGTTTGAGGAGCTCTTGTCCTCCCCAAAGCCGCACAGCCCCTTCTCAAAGGCTTGTCAGGGACCAGGACATCAAACATGCTGGATCCTGCCAAGCAAAAAAAAACATCAGAGGGAAGATAGTTTATAGCAAACAAGACAGTGCTCGACATTACTTGCTGTCTGATAGCATTTCACATTTCTTCCATACTACAGAAATAAAGGAAGGAATTCGGTCCTAACCCCCACACATTTACCTTCAGAAATGTCTCTGAGTGAAGCTAAAGCCCTGAAAATTTCAAGGAATACACCCTGAGAAGAAAGAAAGAAAGAAAAAGAAAGAAAGAAAGAAAGAAAGAAAGAAAGAAAGAAAGAAAGAAAGAAAGAAAGAAAGAAAGAAAGAAAGAAAGAAAGAAAGAAAGAAAAGAAAAGAAAGAGAAATTCTCAATAGTATGAAAAGTGTTTTCTTTTCCTATTATTTTTGCGTATTTGTAAATGTTTCTTCATTGTATATTTCTACCAGTAGCCAAGTGCTGGATTATAAGCATGATTTAATGAAACAAAATTACTATTTCAACACCCAAAACTCTTCCCTGAAGATGCATGCAGGTGGTGTTTTTTTGCACAGCTTTTGCAGTGGTGAGTCGCCAGTGAAAGAGGTGGCTTATCAGCCTACAAAATGGACTATTTTTTTGACAGACAAGTTCATGACTTTGCAATTCTTATGGCATTTTGATCTACTCCAGGTAACTTACAATCAAACTTTAAATAATTATGGACAAATGAGGTGGAAGACTGACATATTTTAGCTAATTTCAGCATTCTTTCTGAATGCTCCATGTTTTCAGAGTATGAAAAAATATTAAGCCCACTGAAGGTCACTTCAGTGAACAGCTGAAAGCCTGCTGCCATCACCTTATATATTATATACAAGATTTGAACACAAATCACAATAATATGAAGATGACGAGGGTTTATCCAATCAGGAAGTTTACCTAAGGAAAAATAGCTGCAGTGTGAAATGTGAAAGCAACACTAAGGTTTTTAAGCTGGTGCCGAGGTTCCTTTCCAGATGAGCTCCTCCAGGAATTAGATTTGGACGCGGTCCATTCCCGATTGCATGCTTCTTCTGATCTTCTTGTCCTTAAGCTTCCAGTCTACCTTCACACAGATAGACTCTCTTCACAATATTTCATATATAAAGTACAAAACACAGGTGAGGAACAGGATTTAAAACTGTCCAGATGAAGGAGACTGAGATGGCTGTGATGGAAGAGCTGATTCACTGCTCCAGGTTTACACTGGAGTAACCTCACTGAAATAAGGAATTTCACTCCTCCAAAACCAAGAGTTGGGTCAGGCTCAGCTGAATGATGGACTTTTGTATTCATTCAGAAGATTAAATGGAGTTTCCCATGCGTGCCTGTTTTTCAGCTGAGTCCTGCACACCTCACATGGACAAAACAACCACTGCATTAAGAGCAACATGATGACAGAACTGGACACTGAAGGACTGCCAGTATTTTCTGAAATTCTGCGGTGCTATAGAGTCCAAACTGGAAATAAAGTATCTCCCTAATGACTTTATGAACTCAGCTCCAGTGGAAACTTTGCCTATATAAAGTTGATGGGATGAGGGATCTACATACAAATATTAAATTTACGTTAAGGGGACTAAATCTGGCTTAAGTGGAATATGCCTTTCATCTCTCCTGAATTTATTGAGTGTTTTATTGCAATTCTTTCTTTTTTAGTGAGAAAGCAAATCAGTATATTTTAAAATTGTTCCCACTGTTGTGAGTATAAACTTCCTGAAGATTTTAGCCTGTTTGCAAGAGATTGAGTAAAATAAAGATTTTTTTTTTTAGGTCAACATTTTCTTCTGGCAGACTGAGCCTGAAGTGCACTTTATTTCCCTTTAATTTAACAGCTCCAGCAGCTTTTCCAGTTAAATCGACTGTTCATTATTGAGCCCATTTATGAAGGGCTGTGCAGTGCAGTTTAATGAATCCCTGGCACAAAGCTCCCTTTCAGTGTAGGGAAAGAATAGCAGCCTATTTAGGTCCTGTAGGGCTGTATGTCAAAGGCTGCCTATAATACTTGTCAGGGAAGGGCAGAAATTCCCACTGATATAAGAATGTGCAAGAAATCAACTTTCACAACCAACTCGCTGATTAAGACGCGATCAGGAAATGAGTCTGTAGGTTGGGAGCGGTGACACCTGTTTGGGCAGCCAGATTTTCCCATAACTTGATAACCATATGGGCCATACAACCAGGAAGGGAAAAACAAAAGCCCTCCCTCCCCTGCCGCAGAGATTTTCTTACTTTCACGCTGCCTTCCTGATGCCACGATGAAAGGAAAATGGGTGTTGTGAATTGTGAGAGCTGGGCTCAGTGCTGGGCTTGGTTTGCCTTCCCTAGGAGAAGGTTGTGCTGGTGATCATAAAATCATGGAACAGTTTGGGTTGGAAGGGACTGTAAAGGTCACCTGGTTCCAACCTCCCTGCAGCGAGCAGGGACATCTTCAACAAGACCAGCTTGCTCAAAGCCTCATCCAACCTGGCCTGAACATTTCCAGGGATGGGGAATCAACCACCTCCCTGGGCAACTTATAACTTCCTTATATCAGCCTGAACCTATTTCCTTTAGTGATGAGGCACAGCGTGAGAGGTTTCCTTCAGGCTGAATCCCAGTGGGATCCTGCCTCTGCATGGCAGTGGATTTACCCTGGGGTTGGACACTGAGATGGGTGACCCCATGAGCATCAGGAGGGCAGACAGAGCTTCTGCAACTGGCTCCAGTGAGGAGCTGCTCCACAGAAGTGCTGGCACTGTAACGCAGCCCTCAACTATGCAAGGCTTCCTTGCTTGTGGAAACTGCTCTCCTTTCTGTCCAGCCTGATATGCAAGGATAACAAATTGTTCTTCTTGTGAAGGGCTTGATCGTGTGGCCCAGTGAGCTCAATCTATGGCCAGAGCAACACATTAGTGATTAGGGCATACCCCTACTCCCTTTGATTCTCAGGGTAACTGTGCCCTGGTTCTCCAAAAAACCAACCTTGATGCCAAGGGCCGCCTTGGTTCAACCCCCAGAGGTGGTTGAGATGCTGCTCCCTACAACAAGCAAGAAAATGAACAAAACCAGATAAATTTCCTACACAAAAGTGGGCAAAAAAGTAGCAGTAGAACCCCTGGAGTCCATTAGTAAGCACTGAGTACTAAGCAGTAAGTACTGTGGGATGAAGGTTTGGGGTGGTGGAAGCAATTCTGCAGCCACTTCACTCACCTCAGTCTGTTGGGGGTGAAGTGGAGGGAAAAGGACATCTGATCCGAAATTTTGTCGGGGGTTGGGGCTATTTTGTGGGTCTAATCCCAGCATTTCCTGGAGATTAGACCCTGCTAGTGAGCTGAAGTGGATAGCTGGGCCTGAGAGTCACCACGAGTGGGCTGAGCATCAGCACCCTGAAAGAGCACAGGCAAAAGACAAGCAGGCTCATACAGCAGCTGGAAAAGAGAAATGTTTTGCAGGAATAACCAAACTGCTATTTCCTTGAAAAAAAAATCAAATTTCTTTAAAAGTTGTTGACATCATGTGGCTTAGTAAATTTCCCTCCAGGCATTGCCCAACTTGGGGTAATCAGCTCTGCCTGAGAGAACACAGAGAATAAGCATGTTTAATGCAATTATGAAGGCTTTCTAAATCTCCAGATCTGGTTGAGAATATGTAAATTTGGCTGCTTAGCACAACTGAATGCAAACTTTCCTTTGCATGCCTGACAATTGTTTTAATACTCTCCAAGTTTTAGGAGGTAATAAAGTCTCCCGCTAAACCGTGGCTGAGCTCTCAAAGCTGTTTAATTGAATGAATTCAGCCTTACAGAAGAGAAGCTGGGGCTTTCAGCTCTTTTTTTTTTATGTGAGCCACCGGATATTTAGCCACTCTGCATATAATACCACCCAGACTCATTAACAAACCCTTTAGACAAGCCACGGAATATTGCTGCTACGATGCTGAAGCAGATACTAATCTGAGGACAACTTTGTTGCCACTCTATTTGAATAATTTCGTGTTGCTCAGATAAGAAACAGTCTCAGACTGTCTGCACAGCCCATGAAGGATAGTGACCCCCGTTTTCTGGACCCATGTGTAATTTGAAGTGGCCTCACAGGGGATGCAAAACTACCTAGTGGAGCATACAGGGGATGTATATGTTGTTCTTTACATTTCCCCATCAATAAGAGAGCTTGGAGCAGGCTGCAAAGCTTGACAGGGTTTGACAGGGCCTGAGGGTAGCAGCTCAGCTCGGGTCGCTAATCCCTGTCAGTTGTATTCGAGCTAAGTAGTTTAAATCCACCTTCTATGTAGACATACTCATTCTGACATGGAGAGATTCATAAACTTCACATAGCCCTCTGCCTACCAGGTTTTTTTTTTTGCTTCAATTACAGTTACACTCAGAGCAAGTGCCCAACTAAGAGACTCTGGGAGATTCCAGCTAAGCAAGTTTTGCAAAGGAGACCCAGTCCACATGGGTCAGCACCAGAGCCAAGGCTGTGCCTGGAACTGTGAGGTTCTGCCTGCAGCTGGGACCCTGCTGAGATGCTGGTGAGAGATCAAGAAAATCAGCATTCTTGTTTTGTAGAGGATATTGAGCCTTCTTTTCCTCTCATGAAATATGTGCTTTCTCCTCTTTTCTCCTTGCAATACTTGCTTTGCATTCAACAAGTGTTTCAAACCACAGTGAGGTGAATTTGGTTGCTTTTTCCATTTTAACACTAATTACAGTCCTAGGAGCCTGTCTCACTTTGCTTCTGTAGTTTTGCTTTCTGTTTTTTCCTTCCACTACAAAACTGCTGCATTTCTAATGAATTGATGCAGACCATGAAAATCCACTTTTATTTAATTCCAAATCAGATATGGATCTTCATGGAAATTTGGACATATAAAATCACTGAACATAAATCTGGAGCTGGGTTGAGGGTTGCTCTGCATCAATGTAAGAGTTTTCTGAAGGCAAATTGAAATGCCTTTTCCCCATAAAAAAGACAAGATAATTCCTTCAAGAGCTGTTACCAGTACTCTAAGTAGCCACTTCACTAACTTTTCTGCCTTCTGTATGGAAGATTTATATTGCTGCTTCACTAAATCCATGCAACACCACAAGCAAGGCGGTCTAGTGGAAGGCGTCTCTGCCCACTGTAGGGGAGTTGGATTAGATGATTTTTGAAGTCCCTTCCAATCCAAACCAGTAAATGATTCTGTGACTTTAACTCCAGGCACCCCAGTCATTTGAAATCTCTACTGGATCACAGCTCTGGATTTCCTAAGGACTTGACTAGACAGAGAATATGCTACGTAATCTGCATAGCAATGAGCCTGGGAAAAAGCATCCTTTACAAATCAATTTAAGTGTGTGTATCCTGGCGGCTGTCAGAGCAAGAGCACGTCCCCGTGCCCTCGCACCCAGAGCCGGGCAAGCGCTGGGCCCGACTCCAGACAGAGGAACATATTTTCTGCCAGCTGAGCAACTGCAGGAGGGAGGACAAGACTGATGGGGTCTGAACGATAAGATGCATCTGCTCTGGGGTGCCTGCGTGTGTTCGGTCAGGGGATGCCTGTGCACTTGTCCCGGGTTGCGTGCGTACACCTGTCCCGCGGGGCCGCGCATCTGTCCCCGGGCGGGTGTGTCCAAGTCCCGGGGGTAATGCTCGTCCCGCCCCGCCGGTGCCGATGTTCCCGCCCGGGTCGGTGGGTCGGTGGGTGGGTGCAGCCAGCCCGCCCCCGGGCTCCCGGCAGGGAGGCGGGGAGGGCCGGGGCCAGCCCCGCTCTGATCCCTCCTCCTCCTCCTCTTCCTTCCCCGCCCGCCGCCTTTTCCTCGGTGCCGCTGCTGTCGCCCGCCGGGCACATCCCGGCGGAGTCTGTCGGAACTCGGGGCGGCGGCGGCGTTCGC
>VXBB01013008.1:844541-900698 GCA_013399915.1 Illadopsis cleaveri
ATAAATATTTATTTTATTATTTATAAATATTTGTTGGTTTAATTATAAATTAAACAACTGCATGAAATTTTCTTTAATAAGAGGAGAGACATGAGTGATGAGGCAAAGAGAAGTGAAGGGTTTTTTTCTGGCAGAGCTAATTGAGATATCAGGAAATTGCCAGGGTTAGCATTGTGTTTGGATGACACAATAATCCTTTCTGAGCTTGAAATAGGTATTAATATTACCACATTAATATCTGTATTGATATACTTTTCTTATGTTTATGCTAGTTATATCACTGGTTTCAAATTACCTCATTTTTCAAAGGAAGGAAAAAAAGAACAGTTTAAGAGTAGAGACTTTTCCTGCTGCTGAGAGAAAAACTGGGAGCAGAGAAATCCAAAATGAGCTGCTAGAAATATGCTTGCTTTAAATTAGAAAACAAAACACAGCAGCTACAAGTCCCACACTATTCAAACTTGGGTTTTTCCTACACCAATTTAGTCTCTTTTACTAGTTGACGTTCCTTGTAGGGCAGACACCCAGCAACTTCAACTCCAGTAAGTATTCCCTCTGTGGGAGACTTTTCTTGTACAAGACTGGACAAGAAAAGAATATTCACTGCCACTGGACGTTTTCTGCTGGGGAAAAGCTGTGCATAGAAGTCCTCTGCAGCCCTCAAGTGGTTCCCTTTGAGCCCTACACGGTGGGAACACAAGGCCGCGGGCTTTTGCAAGGAATTCGCAGGGCAGGCATAAAAGGCTCCCATAAAGGGTTCCCAACCAATTTTCTGTGCTCCCCCGAGCTCCACCTTCCCTTCAGCCCCACCAGTGCAGGGAGTGTGTGCTGGAAGAGCTGCCAGCAATCCCTCTGTTCTTTCCCAGTTATGGTCAGGAGAACCCATTCTGCTGGGATAATATTCGGTGAGGTGTGACAATGTCACCAGGCTGGGGGAGGCCTCCCTGGAACTCTGTGACACAGAGAGACTGCCAGGGGAGCCCTTGGCTGGTGGCAGTGCTTCCTTAGCAGTGTCCATCAGGAGCTGCACCAGTATGATGGCTGTCTGTGGTTTTGGGGGTGTCCTGGTCTCCGGCTTGGCTGTCCCCTATGTGTCCCTTCACTCTTGTTTTCTTGAAGGGCCACCTGAATTGAGGAGGGTCTGTTGGGTCTGTTGTCCTCACAGGCTTGAGGGAGGGTTTGGGGTGTATTTCCATGGGGTGTGGCAGATGACAGTGCCAGGCTGTGTGACCCATGCACCAGTTTGGGTTGGTGAGACTCCCCAACATCAAGGAGTTCAGAAGCAGATAAGAGAAGTGCTTCCCAAGTGTGCAGCTCTCCCAGGGCAATGCACACACCTCCCATTACATCCAGAGAGCCACAGGCAAAGCGTGGCTGTCATGTGTGAGGGATGGCCATGTGGATTCGAGCTGCCTATGGGCACTCCCAGTAGCAATGGGATTCTGTGCTTCTGAGGTGGCCCAGGTAGCTTACCCCAAGGCAGCTGAGAGCAGGCAGGATGTTAAGCAAGCAGCAATCAGCAGTGCTCACTGACTGGGATGGGCTGCAGCCAGTCTGTCTCTCTCCTTGGAGTGCCCACTGTCCCCCCTGGACTCCATTTTATTCCCTACTGACATGGTCCCACAGACAAAAATCAGTGGCAAGTAAAAAACTACTTGGACTCATTTACTTTTATCATTCTGCAAGCCTGGAGGTGCGTTATATAAGTAATGACATGGACCACAGGAACGGATAGCAAAAATGAGAGAACAGTTATCGCAAAACATTATACTTTTTGTGTTTGCATGGCTGCAGGGGGCCACCTGTAATCATCAAAAACAAATGAATCGTAGTCAGAGCTGTATATGTGCTGTTTCACAAAGGTTTCCTTGTCTGCTGGCTCGGGGTACCAACAAGCAAGGCCTTGCTTGTAGGCCCAGTCAACAATCTGCAAAAAAGAAAAGCAAAATGAGCTGCTGAAACAATGCTGGCACGTCATGAAGTTGAAACCAACTGCAGTTTGGTCCTGTCTGTGTTTTCCCTCTTTCCTCCTTGCAGAATTGTGCAGTTTTTTGCTTTTTTCTCTTTGTGAGTCAGCTGCACTTCACCCTCAGCTGGGTGAGGGAATGCCAGCTGCCCGCAAGCAGTGGCTGGTAAGACATGCACCCCCTGCCCTGGCAGACTGGTTGGGGTGTGCAGGTGGAGAAGGAGAGCAGCCCTTTGGCCAGTTCTGCTCACACCCGTAAGCTCCTCGGCTGCGCTCTGCATCCATCAGCAGCTCTGAGCAGGCCAAGGGGATTCTCAGTGGGTGTCTCTGAGTTACAGATCTGATGTATACAGGGAACCAAATCCATAATTAGACAAATCCCAATCTGGAATAGTATTTATGTAATTAGGTCCCTAATAAATACAGCAGGAAAGGTTGCAAAATAGCAATTTAGAACCTAAAATCTTTTGGCAACTTGAGTCATGTTTGAATTTGACTCTAAACCTCATTTTTTGAAGTGCTGAAGACTCATAGCTTCAAGCAATAAAACAGAGCTTTGTGAGCCATGAGGCACCCAGACTCAGAATGTATTTTTCACATTTGGGTTTTACTGATGGAAGAAATCAAAGCAGTAATTATGGCCAGAAGAATTCCTAAGAACAATTGCTCTAGACTTTAGAATAAACTGAATTAAAAAACACAAGCCAAAAATGATTCCAGGGCAGTTTCTGCCCTCCCTACCATGAAAAGTGGAAATAAGAATGGAAATACTCACTTTCACAGCAATTTTGAGAGACACTTCTCTGATGCTGCCCAAGGGGGGATAAAGTCTTCCTTCTGCAAGATGCTGCTCTGTCACCTCGGCAGCAATAGCCTAGAAAGAGGAGGATGGTAGTTTTTAGGGATGGTCTCAAGCACATACCACATTCCCTCACGTTACATGGTATGAGGCTGAAACCTCAGCAGCACTGGGGCTGGGACTAGTCCTGAGTGGGAACTTGTGACCTGTTCAAACACACATGTGTACACATTTCATCATAGACTTCAGATGAAGCCAGAGTGGGAAGGTGCTCTGTTAGGGCAGCAGGTGTGGAGAAGGAGAAGCCTGCCATGGCTCCTGCACCTCTGTAGGTGTAATGGAAGCATGAGCTTTCCCTGAGCTAGGAGAAGACTGCAGCTTTTTGCTGAGGCTGAGCCATTTCCCCTCCACGCATTGTCCTGGGCCAGGTTCTTTAAAGCACCTGAAGTAGATACATGTGCCTCTTATTGTCTTTTTTACAATATCAGTTAAATGTCAGTTGCAAACCTCTGCTGTGATGAGGAAGATTTCATCAGGGATGTGCCGGACCCTGCAGGCAATGACTCCCAGTGCCACTCCTGGGAAGACGTAGGCGTTGTTTCCTTGGCCAGGGAAGAAGGTCTGTCCACTGGGCAGGGTAACCTTTGGGAATGGACTCCCACTTGCAAATATTCCCCGGCCCTGATCAAAGAGAAAGAAAAAAACATTCTGATTCGGTAGAGGAGTCTTATATTTCTGCTGCTTATCATGACCTGTGCTCGGGGGACACTGGTGACAAAGCTGCCAAACCTCAGCCAGCAGAGACATCTCCACCAAAGCCACCTCCAGTTGACACTTTGGGAAGACTCATCCCCCCAGAGCCATGATCAGGGCCATGGAAAGGGCCACCAAACACTGAGCATGTGTTTGTATTGCAAGTGCTCTGACCTTGCTGAGGAGTCTTTCTACCTCTCTATCAACCATCTATGGGGTGTGAAGAGAGACTCATGTGGGATAAAGGTCTGGGGCTGTGTGATTGCTCTGGCCATAGGTGGTGGGGAAGGCAAAGGAAAGAGTGAGACAAGGGCTCCTACCTCCAGCCAAGTCAATCCACTTGACTGTAATTCTTCAGTGACATTGGGTCTAAGTTGGGTGATGAAATAGCTACATAAACAACTAGGTTGGCATAACACGGGACAGAAACTGGAGAGGATGGGACATCTCAGACAGCTGTGGGTGAACGAGGCAAGCACTTTCTTTAGAGGATCACAAAGTAACTCAGGCTGGTAGGGACCCAAATTCTTGCTCACAGCAAGGTCAGCTATAAAATCAGACCAGGCCACTCAGGGCTTTACACAGTACAAGAACAGAGACTGCATCTTGGCCCCGCCCCCTGCTCCACCTCCTGACCCTCCTCACGGCGTGGAAGTTTTTCTTTACACCAGCTCGAATGTCTCTTATTTCAATTTATGCAGGCTGTCACTCATTTGGCAGCACGCCCCGCTGTGGTGTCTCGGGTGCGGGCACGGCCCCACGCTCCGTGTGGGTACAGGGTACACGCCCCACGCTCCGTGTGCCCAGCCCGGTACCTGCGTGAGGCGGTAGCACTGCTCCGCTGTGCACTCCGCTTTGCTCGTGGGGTTGCTCAGGGCGAACACGATGGGCCTCTCATTGAAGGTTGCCATGTCCTTCAGCAGCTTCTCCGTGAAAGCGCCTGCCACAGCCGCCACACCTGGAACAGCAACAGCACAGTGAGGCGCTGCTTTCCCACTGCCCGACCTCAGTGCATCGGGCTGCTCCCTCTGGGACTGGTGAATGAACTGTGGGAGGGAACCAGCTCCATTCTGGAGATGCAGGTGGCAAAGTTACTTTTTCATATGACAGTGAGATTAAAAGCCTGTCTCAAAATAAAGCCCTCTGCTCCTCCAGGCAGAGTGGGCACCAGTGTTTTGGCCAGCCTGACTGCAGCACTCTGACTCCCAAAGACCCTCCTGAGGTGCGTGTTGTCATCCTCGTCCTGTCCAGCCTGACAGGGCCAAGTTTGTTGCTTGAGAGCCCCGGATCCTGCTTCCCCCAGCACCTCCCTCTACAGCTCTGTCTGAAAGAACTGCTACAGCTCCAAAAGTGAGGAAGCCTGCGCCCCATAGTTAATGCAAAAGGATATGGAGAATTCAACCAACAAAATGAGGGTGAAAAAAGCTCACTTTGTTTTGACTAGGAGAACAAATGGAGACTCTGGAGGAAAGACAGAAACTTTCCTAAGAATTGAATTGGCATGAAAAGGTCATTTTAAGTGAACTCCACCTATAACTGCTGTAGGCTTCACTTTCTGCACAACCTCTTCGAGTGTGTTCACACTGGGGTGGTCCTTGGCAAACATTTCTTTCTCGTGGTTCAGGTGGCTCCTGCCCTGTGAAAAAAAAGGAGTCAAACTTTGGTCTGTTGGAAAAAGGTGGACAGATATCATAGTAACTCATCTTCAGCTCATTTCATCTCTCAGCCCTCTACCTAAAGCAGATTCCACATAGCAGGACCTCGGCATCAGCCAGTCAGGCATTGGGTGGTTGGTGTCATGTCACACTGGGCTGGCCCCTGCTCCTCGCACCCACTGAAGTACATTGGCTGTGTGCAGGAAGGACCTGGCTGCCATTCACTTGTACATAAAGCACAAGACTCCTCCAGTCTGAGGAGGGACATGGGCAGAGGCCCCGGGGACACAGGGAGTGCAGAATGGAGCTGGGCCAGGCTGGGTCACCGAGCAGGGCACAGTTTTGCTGTGGTAATACCCCATGTGATGTGCAAGACTTCCAGCACTGCTTGAGGCCATGGCCAGCAGAGTGTCCTACCACTTTAGAGGCCCAGCCTGAAGCCTTGCCTTTAGGGCAGCCAGTGCTGCTGGCACACTTGTCAACATGAGACCTAGTCCTCTGAAAGCAGGAGCAGCAATGCTGACACCAATAAAACTGCAGCCTTTACATCTGGGCTGAGCAGGGGTCCAAGGTATCCACCTGCTCTGGCCTCTTTAGCTGGCAATGGATGGCAGGTGAGTGGAGCTCAGCTCTGGGGACAAATTCACCTTCACAATCAGTCCCTTGGAGTCCACCATCCAAATTTTTTTAACGGCATCCTCTCGTGAAACGCCTTCCTTTTCCAGGGCCATGAGGATGAGATGAGCTATGCCCATTGCAGCCTGGAACACAGTATATAAACACTTAATTGGGATATCGTTATCTTTTGGGGGAAGATTTTAATTTACAGGTGGGTTGGGTCATCCCTCAGCACTGCACAAAGCAGGGAGACTTTCTGCTCTGGGGTTGTACAGTGCCAAGGCATGGGGCTGATTTTAGCATTGTAGGTGCTGCCATAAATAAAACCCCTCACAATCATTCAGCAGAGCAGGTTGCAGGTGAGGCTGAAGAAGCAGAGGTGATACTTTGACAAGCAGGGGCTGTCTCCATAATTTAAACCAGCTGCTGCAGGGGAGGAAAAGAGGCAGACACTTAAAAAATGCAGGTGGCAATGCCAGTACAGAGGAACTCAAAGCCAAGTGGGACTGCTGCATCTGAAATACAGCCATGAGGAAAGTCTTCTCCCATTCCTGCCTGGGAAAGCAGCCCTGGACATGCTGTGTGTTTGTGGTCCTACAGCCATGCCTGGCCCTCCTGCCCAGGTGGGGACTAACAAGGAAAGAGGGGCTCTGTGCCACAGAGATGGTGACCAGCACAGACGTGTCTGCCAACAGGGGTGGAGAGAGAGAGAGTGATCTTTGTCTCAGTGAGGGAGAGACAAATAGCAACAGGCATTCCCAAGGTCTCACAGGTGGGTGAGAGCTGAGACAAGTCCTGGACCAACACCTTTAGTCCATGGACGAGGTTTTGGAGGCTTCTTCTTCTTTCTCTTTTTTTGAGCATACAGGCGACCTGGCTTCTGCCATGGAGCACTATGACTGACTCCAGATGGAAAGGCTGTGTTCTTACAGTTTTTTGAGTCTGAGTCCTTTGGACTCTGATGCTAAAGAAACTCTGGTTTACCCTAGACATCAACCCTGAGAACTCAAACCAGCCTCCTTAATATTCCTGCCTCATAAGGGATTTCCCTAAAGATACTTAAAGCCCCACTGACACATGGGCAGCCTCATAGTATCCATGGAGTATCCCCAGGACTTGTGGGCCATGAAATCACTGAAAGACTGTTGTTAATTTCCACACAGCAGCAAGATCCACCTGTAGGGCCCAATCCTGCCCAGTAACAGGGAACTTGCTTCTGTGCTTCATCCTCATGAAGCCAAGCCCTGCAGGAAGTTTCATAGTTGACTTTTCTCTCTCTAAATTTGAGGATGGAGCATGTTACAGTACAAGCTCAGGAACATTCCTACCTCTCCAGCTCCCTGGAAAACAAACTTCTGGTCAGAGAGCTTGTTCTTTGTGATCCTTAAGGCTGCGAAGATGCCAGCAAGTGCAATAGATGCTGTGCCTGGAAGAGAGAAACGCCATGAGATGGACATCCCTGCAAATGCATTGTCTACCCTGCAGATATACTGTCAGAAACCTTGTGGTAGGAATCACTCTCTTAGATTCTGTCACTGAAGGATCAGAGGGCCTTCCCTATGCTGAAATATTAACATTCAAATTCTCCTGCAAGGCTGAAGAACACAAACTTTCCTCCATGTAGAGTCAAAAGGACACCAAATCCTAGAATGCCAGAAGAAGTTAAGTATTAACTTGCAAGGGTTTAAGATGCACCTGACTTCTCCAAAGTCATATAAGACCCCTGTAGCAGAGCAGTGGTTTGAACTTGGGTCCCTTTGTCAAAAAATCCTCTGTGATCATGGAACTACCATCCTCTTCTCCTATTTACCTTCACAGCCCAGCATCACCGTTTTTTTACTCCTCTAACACCCTGATACCCTGACTCACAGCCATCACATCCTGCTACTAAACATTAAGGAGTCATTGATTACAGAGGTTGGTCCCAGATTAGTGAGAAACAATGCAGTAAACAGAGCAGTCCTGCTCTTACAGCCACTGTGATATCTACAGCTTTCCATGTATTAAGGGGGGGCAAATGTCCAGACTGAATAACCTGCCTTTACTCTGCATAACTCACACATAAATCGCATGCAACATTCATCTAAGGTTCTTGTCCCAGGTGAAGGAATATGGTGGAAATAAATCAATTAAGGCACAAGCTAATAAGGATTCAGGCACTGGCAGTATCTCAGCTCACCTGGGGAAGCTGGATGCAAGCATTAAAGGGGACCTGGGAGTGAAGGAGGAAGTTTGATCACAGAATATGTAAAGTTGGAAGGGACACATAAGGATCATAAAGTCAATTACTTTTCTTCCTTAGCATTTGAAAGAACATCAGTTTGGATATGCCCTAGTTTTGATCTGTTCCCAGTTCTGGTGCTGTTCTCTCCACTCTCATCCTTAGAAGCTTTGTGAGAAATCAGGGAGACCACAAGTAACGAGTCTTGTGGGGGTGGTCATGGCTGGGGCAGGCAATGACCACTTATAGGCTAATACGCCTGATTTCACCAGATTTCCAGCATTTCCTATTTTGCTGCCCATGTAATCAGCTAGTGGTTCAGGGTTTCAAGTAGCCAGTGCTCCACTGAGGTTCCCTGCAGGGTTTAGGACCTGGGATGCTGCAAGGCACCAGGAACAGCCTGGCTGAGAAACAGCAGCTCCTGAGCAGACATGACCACGAGCAGTAATACCAGCAGATGGAGCTGCCTCATCTCTGAAGGACCCAGAAAACAAATTCAGCTTTACCTGCTCCTTTTCTTTAGTGCAAAAGCCACAGACAAACTAGGAATCTGCTGGTATATCACTGGGGAATGATTCCCACTCTTATAATTTCCTAGCAAGCAGAAAATCTAGTGGAAGCATAAGTACTTTGCCAAAGAAGTAATTTTACTGACATGACTTATCTTGTTGATGGAACCTATATAAACTACTCTGACAATGAAAATCTTTATAGGCCAGACCAGAAGTATTTGTCAGTACAATGAGAAATATTTTGTGATTATAACTCAGATGTGTTTAGTTCTCCAAAAGCTAATAATTAGCCTTTCTTAAGAGTGATTCTGGTTTAGCAGAGGTGACAGCAGCCACCCTCCTGCAGCAGACATGGTGTCCACACTGGCACACTGGTACAGAACAGCAGCATCACTTCATAGAACCATGGAATGGTTTGGGTTGGAAGGGACCTCAAAGACCATCTAGTTCCAACTCCCCTGGCATGAGGGACATCTTCCATTAGATCAGCTTGTTCCAAGCCTCATCCAACCTGTCATTTAACACTTCCAGGGATGAGGCATTCATGACTTCATGAGGGCACTGCAAGCATTCATGCCTTAAACACAAACAGACTAGACTGATGGCTGATAGCTTTGTAAGCTTCTTTCTTGCAATGAATCACTTGAGATGCTTCAGCACCAGGGATGAATTCCCTTCATCAGCTCAGAAAAGTTTTTACCATTACATTTCCAGACCCAGACCATCTGAGTTCAGTCAGTTTCAAAGGGATTTGATGGGGAGGGAACCAGCCACTGAGCCCCTTGCTGCTTCAGTATTAACATGTCACACAACTGAAGGAAGTGTACATAGGATTTCCTCTTGCTCCTCCTGCACTAAATCTCTGCCTTTTAATGCTCTCTTTAGAGTAGTGTATTTGCCTGGTGAAACTCCACTGGACTAGGAAAATTACAGAGGAAGATAATGAATGTCCAAGAAATTTAAAGGAACACTGGATAATTGCCTAGTTTTTAGATTTTGTGTTTTATGAGTGTCACATAACCAGTCCATGCTCATTCTCTGTGTTATGGTGAGTCTATAATCAGCAGGAGTGCTTGGCGTGCTGCCTGCCATGACAGATACTGAAGATGGGACTCCTCTAAACAAATGTGTATGATCCTGGTCATGCTCATGCTAAAGCAGCCACCTGAACTGGGTCAAATGAAATGCACCCTAGAAGAGTCACTACTACCATTTTTTAGAGAGATAAGGTAACTGGAATACATGTAGACACTTCTGTTGCAGACATCTAATCTGTGCAGGAAGAGATTTCACCCTGTAAGTCTGAACTGTAAAGAAATGGGAAGAGACCACGGTCCCCCATTTGTCAGCAATGCCAAGCTTGTGTCATGCAGTAGAGTATGAACATCTATGTGTACACTCACACATGTTCACACACTATCTCCAAGGCTTACTTTGGACAGAAATCCCCAAATCCCTGTGTGGGCAGGAGTGGGGAACTGATCAAAGTTAAAAAAACAGAAGTGAAACCATTACAGTGTGATGGTGTAAGTGTCAGGTCACAGCATTAGCAATGATAGATGCCTGGAAAGTATTGAAAAGACTGAAATGTAACTGGAGAAATATCTTGTTTCTCTTGGTCCTGACCCAGGCAAAACTGCAATTGTCAAGAAGTCTGATGGGACACATGCTGGTATTTGCAAACCCATTTAAGTGGGAAATGCTCTTGAGAGATTCAACAGCAGGAGGTATTTGAGGTACTTTTTAAAGGTGTCACTAGCAGGAATTTGACAAGTGGTGTGTATGGAAAGAACAGGGACATGGACTCAGTCTGCAGAGCAGAGACCTGTGGGACTGGGTGTGCCATTACTCATCCCCTGCACTTGCAGCTTTGACTAACAGCAGGGCTCTGTTCAGCTCTGCCACTCCTAATCCTCCTCTGTCGTTCCACTATGTTTCTAATCCCTCCACATCTCCCAAATTGCATCTCATCCCCATTACTCAAGTAATAAAGTTACTGTACCTTGGTCTTAGCTCTTTTTTTTTTTTTTTTCGATAATTACAACTTCTGAGCATGGAACAACAGAGTATCTCTGTGGAGAAGAGTTCACAGCTGGTTCATGTAAAGAATTGGCTAATCATTGTGCTTCAGTTCTAAAAGAATCACAAAGTCAGACTGGAGTGGGGAACTCCTCACCATAGCAAGAAAAAACCAGCCATCCTTCAACACGTTGGTCTATCTGTTTTCCAAAGAGAATGAGTGCTGCTATTGCGGATAACTGCTTCCCTAAGTAATTAGCAAGAGCCAGCTTGGCTGGTCTGTATCTGACGTGAGATATGGAGTGGTACAGAGAGAAGAAAGGAAAGTGCTTGCAAACTATCCTGTCTATCCAAGACTTAAAGTGAGTGCTAAACATGGGATCATAAAATAGCAAGCAGATCTCGGGACCTCTCTGGGAAGTCCATGGCAACAGAACCAGTACAAAAAAGAGGCATTCAGAACAAAGGCACGCTCAGGAACATGGCCATCTCAGCAGGATTCAATTTCTGACACTCAGGCACATTCAGAATACTGTAAAACATTAAGGAAAACCCTGTGGGGTTGATGTTTCACTTGTACTACTGCAAGTGAGAACAAGCCCCAGCAGATGTCAGTGGAGGTACATAACCTGAGGAAAGCATCTGCTCCACGGCATCGCATTGGAAAGGCTGCAGCAGAGAGGCTCCCATTCCCAGGGACCTGATCCTTCCTCTTGGAGGGGAGAGCAGGTAGAGGGGCGAGCAGCTCTGCACGTGGAGTTACAGGAAGCACTGCACCGGTCACCGGGGAAAGCGCTGCCTCAGTGCCGAGGTCAAGGCTGTGCCGTGGGTGCCAGCAGCCAGTGGCTGAGCAGAGGACATAGGGGAAAGCATGGAGCAGGGAGGTGATTTGGGGCAGGAGTCCTCTCCTGCTGAGCTCGCCTGCTGGGCTAGCACTGCCCAGTCACCTGTCCTGGAGGGCTGACTGAGCTGAGCTGAGCATCACCATGCTGAATCCTTCCAATAGCAGCAATGGGAATGTGCAGCCACATCACTGCCTGTTTCTTCACACAACACCTGTATGAGTGATTCCCACTTCTCCACAGTACATTGGTGGAAAAGATGACCAAATTCAGACTGATCTTTTATTTTTCACTCTTGACCTGCCTGCTTAGACTTCACCCTGTCAAAACCATGCCAATATGAGGGCCCGGGGAACAGCCAACTCTAGTTTAACAGCTCCAGCAAAGGGCAGCCAAGGAAATATATCGAAATTTATGGATGAGGAGGAAGCCTAGGGCTTTTCCAAATTCTGGTTCACATTAACTCCCTGCAGCAGTTCCGCCCATTACTGGAAAGCAGAGTGGAGCTTGTCCAGATCCACTCCAAATGCGTATTCAAAAGTCAAACACAACAAAGCTGGAGCAAAAAACTGCCAAAGTGTTTGCAGCTCAAGGTCTTCCCCTCCATGGCTGCGGGCTAGTGTTACCCTTCCCCCAGAGGGCCTCTGTAAGACATTAAGAAAATAAACTTTGGTATGGTGCAGAGTTAGTGAACGAGAAGAGCAGTAAAATGCAAAACATCGATGCACAGGGATGGAACTTGCTCTCTTCAGGGTGACCCAGAATTGATGGTGGCATGGAGAAGAGCTGTCTGACAAAGGAGAAGCCTAATGAGGCCATCTCTAGGTTCCTGCTTTTAATCCTTCCATTGTAAAGTGCTTGGACTATACTGTGCATAAGCTTACTGATGGGTTCTGACTACGGCAGCAGAGCCCTCCATCCTGCCTGCACAGTGCCAGTGCAGGCTGAGCCCCCTCGTGCACCCACATGGGCAGAGGCAGCTGCCAGCACTCTGCAAGAAAGCATCCCCATCACAGTACTGGGGACTCTGAGCATGCTGCTGCATACCAACAAGCTAAACCAGGTCAGAGTACAGCCCTTTCTTCTGTTCATTTGGCCTCCTGAGCCTGGACTTAACAGATTGCAGACAGCTTAACACAGAGGTGACCTGTGCTGTTCTTCACTGCTGAGGAGGAGTTGGCAGTGGCATCCAGTGAATGAGAAAAACAGCACACAAGAAAAGCAGGAAAGGAAAGGGAAACAAATGTCACAATTCCCAAAAGTGACGGAAGATATGGGCCTGATCTTTAGAGTGCTGCACTGGTAAGCCCAAGAAACTGAGGCCTATTTACAGCCTGGAGTCCTATTCTGAGCTGTTCTGACCTGGGTTGTGTAGCGGTCAGTGTGTGAATTCAACACAAACCCAGGAGCTGGCCCTACAGAGTTAAGGCAGCAGCACCAAGAGGAAATGCAGCAGCCTCTTCTGCTGAGGAGCACAGCAGATCCAGAGGGACTGTTAATAGTGAATCTCTACAGGACTGAGAACACCTCCACATCTATCTCCAGGCTGGGTAAATCCCCAGGGAAAGCGTGCTGCTCAGGAGCTGCCTGGCAAGACATTGCTCGCTTTGTTCCACAGTACTGTACCGTCCTGCACTCCCTTCCTATTGTGCTTCCCCCTCCTTGGCTTCCTGTGATAATTACCGATGCATTTGCCACGCCAGCTGAAACAACAAAGTAAGATACTGTACCATTTTAATCTGCTGAAATTAGTTACTGCTGAGCCAAGATCTCTCACTTCGCCCGCTTCTCACAGCACATGGAAACGTGCCTGTGAAACAGGCCTTGTTTGCACATGATTGATTTCCAACTTGCCCAAGTGTTTGAAGCTGCTCAGATTTGTGGCACTGGAGTCAGCTTGTTCCCAGCCTCAGCTGAGATCTGGAGCACTCTTGCTCCAGGCCAGGCACTGCTTCCTGAAGTGTCTTGGGAAGGTTATGGAAAGGTTATCTGCTAGGATAATGAGAAAAGGTGGTTGGTGGGTCAAGAGATATTTTGAGGATCATCAGCAGTCACACATCCTACAACCAAGGGGAATCATTGCTCTAATGACTTGGAAAAGATTCAGAGGTGTTCTGTGAAAGGGGGGACCCTGAGCATTGCCCACAGCCTACTTTAGATAACAGGTTTTATGCTTTTGTCTCCTGTTCTCTTTGCCTCTGCCTGTATGTGTGAAAAACTTTTGAATTACATGATCCAACATAATTCATTAAATAACACATTAAAGATTTCTTCATTTTTTCTGCAATTCTGACTGAACTTGCAGAACTACTTCTGCTGTTCAGTACTGAGTAAACATCTCAAGAGGCGGCTAAGTTGGTCAGGTATGATTTGCCTTGGGAGATCCATACTGTTCTCATTCACCTTCATGTTCCTAGGTGCACTTCCAGGAGACTTACTTCGTAATCCCCAGATACTGTGGTTAGGCTAGCTGGGCTAAAATTCCCTGGATCTTTCATTTTGCCTTTCTTGAAGATAGGTGTGACATTTGTCTTTTTTTCAGGAATTAGGAATCTCCTCAGTTACCATAACCTTTCAAAGAGTGACTTTGTAATGCTGTTTGCCATATACCTCAGATGAATCCTTAGATGCATCTCATCAGGTCTCATGGACTGTCTCTTGAACAACCCCTGCTGAATAGGAGATTCTGTAATTTTGCATGCCTAAAGTTCTCATCATGGAACTAAAACTCTGAGTGCTTTCCTTGATCTGCATGAGGCCTTTGAAAAATCTCCCAACACATCCTTGCAGCTAAACTGGAGAGGTACAGACTGAACAAGTGGGTGAAAAAGTGGCTGGGCTGGTAGGCTCAAAGGTTTGCCGTCAGTGGTACCAAGAGGCCAATACTATTTAAGTTCTCATAACAATCTGGATTATAAAACATAGTGCACTTCCATAAAGTTTGTGGATGATTTCAAATTGTGGATAGGGATTGATACAGTGGTGGTATGATATAGTGATTGATACAGTTGTTCACAGGGATCTCAGCAGGCTGGAGAAATGGGTTCAGGGAAACCTCGTGAGGGTCAGCAAAGGCAAAAGCAAAGTCCTGCAGCTTTGCAGAAGAAAACTTTGGGGTCATGGTGGACAGCAAGTGGAAGATGAGTCAGCAATAAGCCCTTGTGACACAGGAGGCCAACAGCCTGCTAGACTGTGTCAACAGTAGGTCAGACAAAGTGATATTTTTTTCTATTTCAGCACTTTTGAGGTCATCCCTAGACAAGCATGTCCAATTTGGGGCTTTCAGCACAATGACAAACTGGAGCAATTCCAGAGGAGGGACACAAATAAGACCAGGGTATACAAAAAGGACTGAGGAGCTTGGATTTGAAAGGGCCGAAGGAGACTTAGAGGACATCTGATTTCTGTTTACAAGCACTGGTTGGAGTGTTTTTAAAGAGGCCAGATTCTTCTCAGAGCTGTACAAAAAAAAGATGAGAGGCAATGAACAATTAACAAAATTCCAATTAGATATTAGGGGAAAAAATGCACAAGGAAGGTGAGAAAACTTTGGAACAGGTAGCACAAAGATTGTGGATATCCATCCTTGTATATACTGCAAAGTATTTAGCTGGACAAGGCTCTAAGGAACCTGAACTAATATAAAACTTGATCTAAGTTTGAAATCACCCTTTATTTGAGTGAGGGCTGGCTGATGTCTAGAGGTCCCTTCCAAACTAATGTCTTCAATGGCTTTATGTAATTTCTTGTATGAAGCAGGAATCCAGAGATGCCTGCTTCAAGGATTCACCAGACTTCTAACTTTGCAAGACTTTCAAATTGTCTGCTTTCTGTTTATCACTGTGGACAATGAAGTGGAGCGAAGTTAGAGGAGGAAAAGAAAGAGCAGGAACTAAAGCATTCTCATGTACCTCTAATCTTATGTGCTTCAGAGCCTGCCCTGGTACTTTACTGGGAAAAAGGAAGAAGTGACAATCCATTTTCTCCCTCAGAGCTGTAATTGAAGCTGTTGCCCCTTGCATGAACCCAGACAGAGCTGGGAAAGGACTGATGTCACCACCCCCTTAGAGGAAAGAGAAGCACTCCCTCAATGGGAGCTCCCACACGCAGGCACTGTGAGCCAGCTCCTGCCTAGATCCCAGGCTAATGGCTTTCAGAATAAGCAATGAGCACTGTGAGCCAGCTCCTGAGAGCTCCCAGGCTGATGACTTTCAGAACAAGCAATCACCTTGTCCCAGTTGGTGGTGCCTGGCAGGCATCCCACTCAGCATCAGTTGGGTGGCTCCAACTGGAAGGAGTTTGAGTCACCTTTATTCTCTGGGGATAGGGTGGATTAAGAAATACAGTAATTTGTAGGGGGAAAAAAAAAAGTAGGTATTAATATTTTAAACTGTTTTTCATTTTGTGTGGGTCCCGGGGGAGCAACAGGGAGGCCTAAAGGATCTTAAGGGAAGCAATTTATACCTTTTTTCCTCATCTCATCTGGGTGTGTATGTGTAGGGCCACTGCATCCAGAGTCCCACTAACCAATGGTCAATGAGTTTAAATTAGAATAGCCCAGGCCTGATCTAATTTGCACTGCTGGCGCCTAAGATGTGTTTTTAATTCAACATACTTAGAACATTGCCAGCTCAGAAGCTGGAATAATTCAGGCTTCAGAAGGTCTGTTCCTGTCTTGCTTGAGTAAAATTAATCAGGCCTGCTTAAACAAGGCTTTGTATAATTCTCATTAATCATTTAAACACTACTTACATTGAACTATAACATTTTTTTAAGTAGGTGAGTCATGAAACATCAGCATGTTAGAAAAGAGAGAGTCTAAGGTAAATCCAAAGAACAGGAGGGTGTAAGTGAGAAAATGCCACTTCCTACCTTTCTCATATCATCTGAGGATACAGAGGGATATATTAGGGCAGATAAATCAGACTACTCATCCCAGATTCAACTCTTTTATCTCTGACATGACTCCAAGACAGAGTTAACTGAGTAGATCCACATTACTTCAGCATTCCAAAAGTCCTCTAAACTCATTTCTGACTACAGCCTAAGTTTGGATTTCACTTTTCTTTCTGACAGCTCCATAAAAAAGACTAAACAGGTGCTTGCTTCCTTCGACTCATTGCTTGTTGTGCAAAAAGCTCAGCAGGATTTCTTTACTTACTGAGAAGCCAGTGCCAGCAAAATGCTTTATTTGAGAATATAACTATGTTTTACTACAAAGAGGTAAAATCCTACTCTTTCAAAAGGCAGGACTTGAAAGAATTTTTGGGGGACTTGACATCTCCCATGCACTGTGACATGCATCTAACTGGGGAGAACCAGATAAGGTCCATTTTATGACGATACTGTTTTACACCATCCTCCTGGATGGGGTTTGCTGCTCTGGGGCAGTCATTACCAGGAACAGAGGCATTCGGCTATGACCTATGGCCAGAAGAAAATTATAAAAAATAGTCTCCTGCTTCCCACTCAGAATCTGCAGCTTAGCTATAATATTCTCTTTTTCTTCTCTCTGATATCAAAGAAACCTTTCCAATTCACCAAACCTTTGCCATTCACTCCAGTTCTGCCAAGAAAACCTACATCTAGGCCCTTGATGTGTGATCTGCCACATCACCTGGCCTCTTTTCAACTGCTGAGTCCCCTTCCACTTTCAGAGAGAACAACTAATCCAAAACAAATCTTTACAATATTGGCTTCTTATTATGGCCTTCATCTGCCCATCTTCACAAAAGTCTGAGTGCTTGGTTCCCCCATTCAGTGCTTCAATTCAAAAATGTATCTCCTGGGTTTTCTTTTTCTGTGGAAGTTTTTCTGGAAGTTTTTAGGGGTGGCAAGAACACCTGATGAGTCTTCTTGTACAGGAGTACCCATCTACCCTTCCCTGAAATGCCTTTAGCTTCTCTGCTTCTAAACCCTCTTCATGAAAATGTCTTTGAGCAGGTCCATGCATGCCACTACACCAAGCGTATTTCCCCAAACCAGGATCTTACTCCTTGTGTCAGATAGGAAGAAGCTGCTATGCACATTGCCAAATACTGTTAGATAAGCAGCAGATGCAGAAACAGCACTGGAAAGTCTGCTCACAAAAGAACCAGCATTGTGTGAAAAATAACACTGATGTTTCTTTCAGTCTCTTTCAAGTACAAGTGAGGATGAGCCCAACTGACTGCAAATAATTAAATCAAACATTGGAAGTTTCTGCATGTTTCAAGCAGGACTAGACAAAAGAAAAGATGAAGGGACTCAGAGAAGAACTGGCTGTTTGTAGACCTTTGGAAAGATCCTGTCCCTGTCAAATGGGCAAACAGCCGTTGCAAAGGTTTAAAGCAAAGTCAGCATCAGACCGGGATGCAGATTGCATCCCTCTGCGCATTGAGCAATCCTGCTGACTGCTGAGCCTCTCAGGGCCTGGAGACTTGCTTGTTACAACCCCAGCTTTGCTGCTGTCACTTCTCTTTGATGCTGAAAGAATTATGTTAACCACGCTAGGGGAGAACAGATCTGTTCTCAGATTACTGCAGAGTTAGCATCCACAGAGAGGAAAGAAGCTGGTTTACCTTTCTTTTTGTGCATTTAGTAAAGAGTACAACAATAGAGGGAAAATGCCAGGATCAGCTAATGATCACCTGGCTCATGAAAACGGAAAGCCTTGCATAACTGTTAAAACATCATCGTTTTAGCTAAATTATAGAAAATTAATGAAATTCTCTAAGTTACCTGCTTAATCTAAAGCATATGATCTATTTTCTCCCTTGAATGTTTCTGCAATGAACTGCTAAATTCCTAAAAACAATGGTGACTCACTTTTCTACTCAGATGGCTGAGCTTTTGTTTATATTTTTAAATGCTTCTGTGTAAACTCTAAAATTTGTCAGACATCTGATTACTGTACAATAAATAATCTTGTGACATTAACCACCGGTTCTCAGGACAAGGTGAAGGTTAAATTTGATTTTCCTAACAGTACTCACCCTGAATATCATCATTGAATGTACAGTATCTGTTGCGGTATTTATTGAGGAGACGAAAAGCATTAGCATTGGCAAAATCTTCAAACTGGATCAGACAATTCATGCCATACCTGCAAGTTAAAGGGCAATTCAAAATGGATAAATATATTTATACAACATAGGACAAGATATGCACCTTTTACCAAGACAATGTAGCTAGACACTCTAGTGCAGAAATAAAAGCATTCATGACAGAAATGCAGCACAGTAACAGCAATCAGGATCACACCCATCCCAAGGTCCGCACACTGAGAAATGTGGAGTCACCAGGATTAAATGGTATTCATAATTCAAGTGGCTTCTTAGTATGTGTACTTAAATACCTATCTGTACATGCATCTTTGGACTTTTGGTATGAGAAATTTTCAGAGGTGTATTTGCACAGGAGCTTCTCAAAGCAAAGGAGATGATCTTTGTATTGCAGCTGCCACACTGTATTACAGCAAATCTGACTGCAAAGGGGACACCAATTAAAGGGACACCACCAGGGGCCCACTTCAACTGTAAGTGGCCAAGACATGAGAAAAAAATCTGCTTGTAGGATCCCATGGAGTGAGTGTTTCATGGTGGGGCTGAGTTGTTTGTGGTGTGATTTCAGTCACACTTCTGTGCCTTGGAAATGTTTTTCTCCACTGAGTTGTTTAGCAGGAAACCAGCATACAATGACAGCTAGTGACCTGTAGAGTGAAAAGGCAGGAAATAATTGCAAACTTTCCGTAATTGTCCAGTAATTTCCAGCAATTTCAAGGAGAATTGTGCAGTTTATAAACTGGGTAATATTCAGACTTGTCCACACATATACACATTCAGCAGTTTGTATGACTCTAGGCTCTATTAAAACTTTGCAAATAAAATCTAAAAGGGCCATAAGTACCTGTTCCTCACACATAAATGTGATAGGGTAGTGAAAGAAACTCAGGGAATGAGTAATGCAACTATTAGCAACCTCTGGGCTGCAGGCAGGTGAAGGGGCTCTAAATAGCTGCACTTTGTTAGAGTTAGCATCACCTGACATATCTTCTATTCAGACTTTCCTCTTTTGCCACTGAAATCTGAGGTAGGACACCCCTGCTTCAGCGTAGAAATTGATACTGGATAAAACATACTCCATTTGAGAACTGTTACTTCTGTCATGAAAAAGTCTTTTCATGGCACGCACAGTGTGGGCAGGCAGGCTCTCCTAGAAGGGCCTTGAATTTTTTATTATTTTCCACTTCAAGTATATCTGTCAGTAAGGAGGCAATGATAGGCACATGCATTGTGCTCCTTTATTTTTCCATCATGGGAATCTCTCACTTGATAAACCCCCTGGTCTCAAAAAGGGACAAGGGTTGGCTCTAACACTTGCTTCCCATTCTCTGTGTTTGCCTTTAGAAAAGGACCACAATGGGAATGGAGTTTTCAGTAGGGCCTGTAGCAATAGGACAAAGGGTAATGGTTTCAAACTAAAAGAGGGTCAATTCAAACTCGATATAAAGAAAATGTTTTTTACAGTGAGGATGATTAAAGACTGACACAGGTTGCCCAGGGAGGTAGTGGATGCCCCATCCCTGGTAACATTCAGGGTAAGTAAGGGTAGACAGGGCTCTGAGCCACCTGGTCTGGTTGAAGATCAGTTTACTAATGGATATTCCTCTTACTCATCATTTGGATGTGTAAGGAAAACATGGCTAAGAGAGAGATGACACAGCATCCAGAACATCTGCCAATATCTCACAGCAAATAATTAGCAAATCTTTATGCAACTTCAGTTGCTATAGAAACTATTTCTCTAACACTGGTCTTATTTATTGATATCACTGAGGAATTAACACTACTGACTTGCTTAACAAAATCAATGATCTCAGCCAGCATTAATATACATGTGACCAGCTCTGTGAATTCCTTCCACATTTGTGGTCTGCAGCATATTAGAGTGCACAAGTTACTTCTGTTTTCATCTTTGATCCCTTATTTTCACCTTTGATTCTTATTGAGCAGTGCACAGAAGAAGTATGGTAGCCCATAAATGCTTCATTTCTCCTTCTGCCCCTCAGTATGACAGGACAGTGCTGCAGTGCAGACTCTTCTCACTAAGGTATTTTTTGAAGATTGTTTTCTTTTCCACTGCAATGTATCTACTGAGCTTTTTAAAGTATGAGCTCCATTTTTGAGCTTATGTGAGCCTTTGCATAATGTGAAAACTGAAGTTTTCATTCATAAAGACCACAAATTGGTCATGGTAAGACCCAAGGAATGGATGCTTTAAATGAAAGAACCAAGTATTCCAGATTCACACTTAAAGATGGGAATCTCAGATCATGATCTTAGTCCTCAAGGACTACTCACCTTACTGAAGTTTTGAGAGAAATTTAAAGAACTTGTGCTACCCAAAGTCACTGAAATTAAGCACAACTAGGCAGCTGACTTACTGAGTTGTCTTAGAAATCTACCAGTCTGTCTTGCTGCTCTTTTCTAGTGCTACTTTGGTGGCTGTGTGCAGTGCTTCATCTGAGGGTGACCAGAGCAGGCTAAGGATAAACTTAGCAAGGAGTTTGAACAAACCAGCTGCTGGGGCCATGTGCAGTAAGATCTTTGTGAGTATCAACGTGATGAGTCAGTTCTACTGTCCCTCCTCCACAGCATAACATCTCAATATTTGTGTAATTCCTTTCATCCCGAAGGAATTCAGAGCACTCTGCAAAGAATGTCTGGGTAGCACCCAAAAGTAAAATGTAGCCAGCTTAGGAATGGAGGACAGAAGTCCTTTAATATGCAACAGTGCTAAGAAAAAGTCCAGCTCAGATAAGAAGGTGGAGAATACTTGGTACTGCAAAGGGAAAGGGTCTCCTGAGAGCTGCTACATGTATTGGAATCCAGCCAATAAAATGCAGTGCAGAATGGGATTTCTTCCACTACCTTTACATATCTAAAAGTTGGTTGTGTAATGCCCAGCTGTGTACTGCCCAGCTGGACAACTCTGACTGCCCTCTCAGACCATGGAAAGAAAGGCCATATCCAGTAGCAACTTCTTTCAACTAGTCTAAGTGAAAAATGGAAGTAGATAACATCTCTGGAGATGCTTCTTTCTTCAGAGTGTCTGTGAAGGCTGTGAAGACTAAAATGACCAATCTAAATTTAGATATCTAACTTCAGACACCTAAATTAGGAGAGGTAATATAATATTATCTAATTACCACAGTTGGGAATATCTGGTTGGGTACATCTTAAATGTATGTCATGCACCTTAGGTCGCTGGTTTATCACCCTTTCACTGCAATACTATGCTGCCCTTCAATGTTTGCAATTTCTTTGCTGATGTCTGCAGAAACTGCCCTGCTCCATCCCTTGTGTATGCTGTCCAAGTGGTCCCCTGTCAGCAAACACAGAAATACTTGATGAAGTGAATTATACTGGCCAGTCTTCCCCCATCATAATGTTTTAAAATGAAAACTGATTTTGCAAAATTATGTTTAATTGGAAACATTGTATTTCCCACTAAGAAACCAAAATTAATGAATATGCTTTTGTTGAACCTTTTGTTCTATTTAATATGAGATATCGAATATGAATGCAGTCCCAGTTAGTACTCACATACTTGCTGTCTATAGGTCTAGGAGATGCCTTTTAATAGAAAAAGTGTTTGTAAAGTGAGTATTTGAACAAGGATTTCTGAAGATCCCTTCCAAGACATTTAAATATTCTTAAATTTGCAGCAAGAATTGATGCTGGCCCTGCAGAGAGATCTTCCAAACTGCTGTGATAGGAAGAGACTCTTGAGGCCAGTTGGCTTGGCTCGTTGTCAGTTCACATAGATTCTTCCACTGATCCATGTGACTCATCTAACTTTCAGCTGAGAGCCTGAAGGAGATCTGGAAGCAGATCAGCAGGTCACATCAGGACTGAATGTTTTCCAGTCCAGGAAAGGCATAGCCAGCTAAGATTGGCTCTCTCCAGCAATCTCATCCTGACTGTCAATGATTCATCTTCTCTAGGGCATTTAATGGTCTTCTTGACATCTGGGACACGAGTAGTTAAACAGCCAGGGTGTGACTGCCTTTATCCACAAGGAAAGCTCAAATGTAGACTATCAGGATTTCAGACTGACAAGGTACATTGAAACTGAGCAAGTGTCATGGTCTACTGTGGTTTCTCCCATTTCTCACTTTTTTATCTCCCTTTCAAAAAAGGGAAAGTTGTATTTTTTGAATGGTTTTGGGTTCAAGATGTTGCCATTCCTCTTGGGCACACTGCAATTTGCATTTTGTGGGATCTCTGCAGTTCTATGTCTCCTTGTGGAACTGGAGCTTTCCCCTCAGCATGAGTCATTCTTATATTTGTAGGCTGTCAAGAGGGATGCTTGGACAGAGGTGTTTTTGAAAGAATTCAGACATGCTGAAACTTGTAACTGGTTACACTACAAGAGTCATTATTTAATACTGTCACTGTGTCTCCTGTTGGCTGCCAGACCACCATCTGGTGGATCCTGTTCTCTGCCACCTCTGGAATTAATTTACCCATTTTATAGAATTGGAAACAAAAAGATACACTTTGTCAGTTCTTTCTCATCCAAAAAATTCACTAGTCTTTCAGGCAAAGATTATATTGCTGTCTCATTAGTCTGCTTATTTCATGTCTTTGTGCCATAAATAATTATGACCCAAATTCTGGCTCTCATACCTTGCAAAAATCTTCCTGTGAAAATAGCCTCACCGGGAAATGCTTTATAGAATGGTCCCATAGACTCATTTTAGTCCAATCTCTCTCTTGTACAAGATTTTGCTTAGCAAATCTTGTACAAACAGTACTTTCAATGAAACAATATGCTATTGATTAAAACAATAGTACAAACTGTCACCCTAATGAAGGATGACTCTAGGAGCTAAATACATATAATATTATAGGCCTATTATAAAAATTATCACCTGAAAATCTTGATTAAAAAATGATCCCTTTTCCCGGAAAACAAACAAACATAGGATTCATGCTTTGTTTATTGCTGTACTGTTCTGGTACTGTTACTATCCACCTAGACCTACACAGAATCCCTGGGCTGTGCCAAGAGAAAAGATGCTCTTAGCAGAGTCTGTATCCCCTGCAGAGAATGATACGCATTTCCCTTGGACGACCACCTGGAACAAGTGGTAGAACAAAAGTGTGGAACAAAAGAGTGTGAATCACAGAAAAGGAGCAATGATTACATTGCTTTTAGATTCTTTATTCAAGAGACTTTTCAGTTACCCAAACAATCTTATTATGCAATTTTTTCTTTCATCCTCATTTGTATGTACCTCTTTGAGTTCATCCAGACTCATTATAAGCCATGAGGTCAGAGAGGAAAAAATTCATGAGCCACCAGTTGCCATTTGAGAAGCATCTGACTAAAACTGCCCAAGTCAGAACTTCAGGTGTGGCGTGGGGACCTGTCCAGTGCCTCTTCTGACCCTTATCAAAAGGGCTTTTTTTTGACAATGAGAAAGGAGTATAATACATTCATACATGCATGTAAAAAAAATGTATTTGCAAGAAGATCCTGTTCCTTTATGGAAAGAATCACAAGAAAGAAGTTCCAGTCCTTGTCTGAATTTAAAATTTTATAGCACTGCTTTCAGCCATTCATGATGCAAGGAATCTGCTTTGAGGAGCTGCAACTCCTTTTCATAGTCTTAGATAAAACCAGGCAGAGAAGAAACAAATTGTCCTTGCCCTTGTCATCTTCTTATTGCTGCCTGAAACACCAGCAACCAAAGTTCTGATTTCCTAGGAAAACTAAATTATCTGTAAAGAAGCCCATCATCAGAAAAATATCATGCTTGGCAAGTGCTCATCATTTAATTGGAAAAACAAAGTCCACTCAAGCAAGTAAAACAAGACTAGAACCTGTCTGGTGTCCTGAGGCCAATCTTACCATTAAATTGTTACTATGATACTTGTCAAGCTTTTATCAGACCAGCAGGACTCTGCCATCCAGTTCCTGGCCACAGGGGTCACTTTGGTCAGGCATCTCCTCAAGAGGCCAAGTGAGAGCAGCCCTGTGGAGAAGGATTTGGGGATATTGCTGAATGGAGAACTGAATATGCGCCAACAGTGTGTGCTCCCAGCCCAGAAAGCCAACTGTGTCCTGGGCTGCATCCAAAGCAATGTGGGCAGCAAGGCAAGGAAGAGGATTATGTCCCACCTGAGACCCCACCTGGATCCAGCTCTGGGGCCTCCAACACAAGAAGAATGTGGACCTGATGGAGTGGATCCAGAGGAGGCTGTGAGGATGATCAAAGGGCTGGAGCATCTCTTCTATTGAAGACAGGCTGAGAGAGCTGGTGTTGTTCAGGCTGGAGAAGAGAAGGCTGCAGGGAGACCTTGGAGCCAATACAAACTTAAGAACTCTGGGTCCTGGGTTTAGAAATCCCATGCTAGGGAGCTGCATCACAAACCCAACAGGACCTGCTGCCTGCTTCACCATCACCTTAGGCTACAGACAATTTCTAACATTGGGCAGGAGTCTCACTGGGTTTCTGCCAACATAAACATAGCCACCATGCTCTGAGGCACAGAGCCTGCTGTGGATTCAGTGAGTGCTGCATCAATAAAAGTGCTCCTTGAAGCATGAAGATATCAGGAAATCCCCGAATTGTACATTTTTGGAAACTGGGGGTTGTGCTAAGGATTGCTGTTCTTAATCATATGCCAGGGCATCTGCTATGAGCTACTGTTAGAAATAGGGTAAGGGGCAAAATGAAGTTGAGCTCAATTACAAAGTTCTTGGGAAAAAAAAAATCTTAAAAGTTCCTAGTCAAGTTACATTATATTCTTTTTAAGGAAAAACCTCCAAACAACTATGTTGCACATCCTATCTCATGACTTGCAAGCACTAAGACTAGCACTAATGGCTGCTATGACCATTCTAGTGCTTTTATGCAAAATTACATCATCCTGCTTGCAGTTGGCCTGAGGAAGGACTGAAGCTGGAGCTACAAGGCTTCTCAGGATCAAGGCAAAAGCAGGAGACGCAACCATATATTAGTGCTGACCCTCAGATGTAGCCTTGAGTTACTCTCTGGCACACAACAAGGAACAGAGCCTCACCCTGTACCTTCTGCACAAACAGAGCTTCTCCAGCTGCATCTTACTGAAACTGCTGTGGTACATCTGGTGCAGGTGGAAAAGCCCAGAGAAAAGCCTAGAGCAGAGGGCTTTGTGACATCTGCAACTGTGTTACCCCAAAGGATTTGAACTCATGGTAATAAAAGCCACAGTGATCCCTAGCAGCACATCTGGAGCTCAGTCATTCCTCAGTAGCAGAAAATCAAGCTATGAAACCTAAATATTGTTCCTTGACTTAAAATATCATCCAGTGTCTTAAAGCAGATTACAAATGCTGACTGATGATCTTATCTCACACAGAGCCAGGACAATGGACAGCTGGGGTGGCTCTTCCCATCACCATGGTTTCTCCCCATGAATGGTGCCAGAGTCCCTCTGGCCATGGTAACTGGGGTAGATGGGCAAGGAGAATATCCACCTTGTATTCCATGAGGGCTAGATCTGGTCTACACAACCAGCCCTGCCAGGGCACTAGTGGTGGTGTGCAGGCGTCCTAACAGACACACAGATAATAGGGAGAAACTTTGAGTGTTAGCAGTATATGTGAGGGGTTTTTTTGAAACCCATCAATGCCTAGAAACAGGTGCCTAGAAAATGAAGTCTAGTCTTTCAGGATCAATTAGCCAAGTTAACCCGAGCATGTGAAGAAATAACATGGGGGCGCACCTGTCCTGGTGATTTTGTTTCTGAAAAGTGCTGGTGAATTTGTGATCCATGACCCTGGAGAAACAGAGGTGGCGTCTTTTCAAAAAGGTTCTGATTGTTATAGAGCACATGAGACCTGACTTGGTATGTTTATGGGTAAAAATACTGGGAAAGGATTAGGCAAAGAGAAATCAGGTATGAAACATACACAAGGAAAAAGAAACTCAGCAGAGGTATCTTTCTTTTCCCAACTGAGAAATTGAACACTTGATCTTCTGATGCCTTCTGTGCTCTGCCTTATGGCATAGCCTGACAGAAAGCTTGTTCCCCTGGTCACTCTGTTAATAAGCACTGATGGGAAAGGAAATGGGAGTAAAGTTATGACAGGTTAATGAGGCTTCTGTGACACGGTTTGCTGGCGTGGGGAACTGCACCTCGTACAGTCTCAGGCTGCATGTTCCCCATCTGCCAGCCAGTGATTGAGGCTAGAGCTCAAAATGGAGGCTGGAGTTCTGGGACAGGTCTGGCCCCTTGGAGCATGATGAAAACTACATGAGGATTAATTTGATCAGATATTCAAGCCCCAGAAATTCTGGGGTTTATTCCAATTATAATCCTTGGACACTTTAGGTGAATACTTACTTCAGCCTAAAGAATGTGCCAGTTTAAGAGCAAGACTGACTTGTCCTTTGCCACAATAACAGAGCAGATGGAAAACTGAAGCAGTGCATTTTCCCATGTGAAGCATGTTGCTGCTCACTGTGAGAAAACAGCAATTTGTCAGGCTGCTTCATTCAGGCACAGGTAGGCTCAATGAGCCAAATTTGTATGTAGTTGCTTCCCAAGAGGAGCAAAAGGCATAGCTTAGAGCTGTTGTTAAAGAGCTTAGTCATTTAACATGTTTTAGGTGAAAGAGTAATGAATGGTGGTTTAGGCAGCAGGAAAACAGAAATTTATCCAGCTGTTCCAGAACGAGCTTTTCTTTCTAAAATTGCCCAGCATGCCCACACTTTATTTCAAAATATTTGAACTGCTAACTCTGAAGCCTCTGGCTCATGTCTTGTTTCATTACTAGGTGGCTGTTATGAGACCAGGAGTCCTTTTTACTGACTCTATGGGTCTCCAGCAACAGAAATTTGACATCTGTTTGATATTATTATTCCATTAGAAGATTAAATCTTCACTCCCCTAGCTTTTTTGTGGGCTCCAACACATTCCACTTCAGTGACAAACATCCCTTGAGCCAGCAGTGCTTTGACAGGGTGGGAGGTACTCCTGCAGAGGAACTGACAAGTGGTTTCCATGACAAGTTAAAGTACCCTCAGGAAGCAGACAGAATTTCTGCATGAATATCAAGATGAAAAGGAAACCCCCAAATTGCAAGGGATTTGTGGCAAAAACCAAAAAGGTTCCTCCTCCCCAAGTAACTGGATTTGCATGTGACGTTACAGACTTGCATAAGAGATTGCAGTAGCTCATACTCACAGGTTGCCTCAAAAGTGGAAGCAGGCTACAATAAAGCAGCATGTTCTTGACCTTCTGAACAATTTCTGCTTCCTTTCATAACAGAAGTGAGAGCTCCTACTGGGTTGAATCCAATCATTCCAGTGGAAATTTGAGACCAAATGAACCTGTTTCATACGAGTTTGCCAAACCCAGGCTAACAGCAGGATTATTCACCAGCCCGGAGTGCACAAGGATCACACTCCAACAATGCTTTAAAGTACGCTGGTGGTCAGGATGATAATATAGGGTAATGGCTCCTTTCGCTCTAGGATCTCCAAATACTTTACAGATGTGAATGGACAAGTGCAAAGCAGAATTTCCCAGCCCCACTTTGCTGAGAACTTTCAGGGGCCTTACTGTGTTCAAGGAAGCCATCCTGGTTAAGGGAAATAGAAAAGCGGGGACGGGGGCCTCAGGAATTTGATTACCAATACTTGGATGAAAGCATTAGACATGACTTCACCGCCTCCCAAGATAAGAGTTCATTGTTTCATGGTCTTCTCCCTTCAATGTGGAGATTAGCTCATGTAAACTAAACACAGGAAAATAACTGCCAATCCTTCCTCTCCAACAGCAAGCACAGAAAAGGCAAATTGTCTTCAGTGGGAGTAATGAGCTTCGCATTTAAGACCATAAGCGTAAATCTCAGAGCCAAATTTATGATGGCTGAGACCATCATCTGCATTCTCATTCTATTGTTCCCATTCTGTCATCGACACCAATACTGCAATACCCTATGGTCTTCTGGCCAGAAGAATGCAGGACAGGGTTTCCCAAAGGATTAATTAGTGACTACAATCAAAATAAACAAAACCCCTACAGATCAACCCTGATGACTCTTAAATAGTGTCTACTTGTCTCTTGTGATTTCCTAGTTGTGTTTTACCAGCTTTCTGGCCTCTAAGAATTTCTTCCCACTGGATAATGCACAAAGCATCTAATATAACACTACAATGTATTCAAATGACATTTCAGTCAAAATTCTTTACCAAATATAAAGAAGGTTCAGCTGTGACTGAATAGTCCGCTGCATTTCTGTCCCTGTTTCCTCCACTCAGAGCCAGCTGGGCAGTCACAGCATGTGTAAACCCATCCTTCTTGGTGGATGGCTAGGTGCTGTGTTGGACACTGGTCATGGTGCCTCCTACCTCCGGAGAGACGGGGAACTGCGAGTTGATGACATACGTACCACCCACACCCTCCCCGCTGTGCAGGAACATACACACATACAGCTGGCTGGAGACACAGAGGGAGGATCAAACATAGCTCCTTCACTGGGAAGAAAAGACAGGCAGCAGCTTGACAATCAGGCAGAGACTGCAGCTCTCTGCTGCAGCTCTCTCCTTATCAGAATCATCTGTGGCTTTAGGAAAGGCAAAAAAAGCTGCTTAGGAGCTTGTAGTTTTCCAAGTATGAGTCTTTTTTCCTTAACAATTGTCCTCACTTTCCTTCCTATGATAATCTCTCTGGATAGTCATGGAGATTTTAATACATTTTCTTTTATTTTTCAGAGAGAGGTGCACAGGGCTGAGGTGGTAGTTCTGCTCTTCCCATATTAAACTCCCCAGTACATCAGAGACCCTCTATCCCAGTTAGTGAGTATGAATGGAGGTATGCATGCTTAAGAGTACAGTGCTTATAATCCTGGCCTTCTAACTCCACAGATTTAAATACCAGCAGGAAAGTTCCTATTTTTGACAAAGCCATAGAGAGGCAGTCTGCAGACTCCACACTGTGTGAAGGAACATGCCATTTCCATTTAGATGACTTCCTTCACAATGGCAAGAGCTAGAAACTTCCTTTATAAAGTGTAAACAAACCAAAGTTTAGGTTCTGACTATGCTGAATGAGGCTCATAAATACATGACAGAGGCCAGATACAGCCCACAGGACATGTGTTTGACACCTCTGGCCTATGTGGATAGGAAATGCTTATAAATAGTCAGTCCCATTTCAGTTCTCTGGAGACAAATATTTTTGACACAGAGTGCTCAAGCACAAAGAGTCATTTGCAGACCACCCAGGAGACTTGCATTGAAATGACCTTCCTTTGCTTGGATGATCAATTATACTAATGTTTATTTCAGGAGTTGCAACATTTGTTCTTAAATGGAAGCAGCCCAGACGAGCCATGTATATAACCCCACTTACTTGTTGGTAACTGCCTGCATAAACTCATCAATCAGTTCGTCGTACTGTTTCCCACGAACCCTCTTGTGTTTCAGTCCAATATACAGTGGATCACTCAGGAGAGCCTAGGACACAAAGCAATTCTGTTGACATCTTCTCTTCTGCAGATGGACACAGATTTATGACCCAGCCTACCAAAAATTTTTGTCTGATGTAGTCATATTAATTTTACTTACTAGGCAGCTCACACATCTCTTCTCAAGCAGGAAATGTTTCCGTAGGAAGCTATGGCCTACCTTTTAGCATAAATAAAGTCAGAGGGATGCAACACTTTGTGACTGCCATAGCAAATGGAGCTCTGCATCCCCAGAACAGCTCTACCAAAGGCTCTCTGCCAAGGTGCCTCACTCCTAGTGAATAAAACTGACCTTATGTGGGGAGCGTTCACTGTGCATTCAGTTCTTAATTTTGCACTGAGGGCAGGATAGCCGTTGACCATAAACAGTGCTTTGTGCAATGAAGACCGCCTGATGTAACTTGAAATGATGTGTCATTTAGGCCTTTTAGGTGACAGCAGAGAGTTGATCACGATCAGAGATCAGATGGCAGAATGTTCCCAAGACCTGCACCTGCCTAGCACTCACCTCGGTTATCTGACACATATAAAGTCAAGGTATTTTCATACAACAGATTAATTTATATTTTGGTTCCCAATAGGAACATAAAATCAGGCCATTCCACCAATCCAGCAGATGTTAAATCAACACCCATAAGCCACCTGAAAAGGACTGGGTCAGAATGGAAATAACATACATTTTGGAGAAAATTACAGGACAAACACTGGCAGGAGACAGGTCGGCCAACACCTCTGAGAGTCACTGCAAAGGAACTCTACTTCCCTTCCAATTTCAGGAACCGAACTATCCACATGGGGGGAGGATGAGCCATCACAAATTTATTGTCCTACAGCCATATAACCCTAAATATTGGCAGGTATGCTAATACCAGATCTGTTTTTACAGCCACAGCTGTTGTCCCTTAGAAGGAAAGATGAAAGAGGTTTTCCTGTGAGTTTGATACATTAGGGCTCTTCAGGGCCACGGAGCAGAAAGGAGACGCATTTGCATAACTTCACTGACTGCTCCTACAGCACCGCCTGCTCTGGGCCCAGTTCTCGGAGTACAAAATTCTCCCACAGACAAGCTGAGAAATGCCAAGCTCTGAAAAAAGCCTGATTGCTGAAAGCAAATATATTTGAACAGCAGTATACAAAGTATTATGGACTGTCAGAAAGAGAAGCTGGCAACTGATGCTAAAAATATAATACGACAGCTATATTTACTGAGTTCTACCTGAGGTTCATGTATTAGCAACACAGTCACCCTTGGCTCATCAGATATTAATGGGCAGAGATGAACAGGATGAATGCCTCTAAGAGGTATCTTATTTATGCACTGATAAACGACTTTACTTGTAGGGCAGGATGCTCCTAGGATGTGCTTAGGGTTCAGTTAATCTGAGTTTATGCATTTGAGAAAGCCATTAAATAAGTAAGAAAATAAATTATTTATATGGTGAGGAAATACATTGTTCATATTTCTGGAAAACAGTGGTTTCTGTATCTTAACCCTAGATGTGGAAATTGCCTTCACAGAGAAGTTCCTGAACACATAAATTACATCTAATCTTGGGCAGAAGAAAAAGAGTCCAAGACTGATTCCGTAAATCCCTTTTTCTGATGCCATCTGGCCCTTGCAGAGGCCTAAAAATCATTGGTGCCACTTTGAATTTCAGTGTCCCGTCTGCTGAGACAGAAACAACATGGATGTACATGATCAGATGCTTTCCATGAGAAGGGAAGCACTTTTACCGAGGTCCCTCCGAGAGAAGCTCCAGCTGGGAGGCTCAAAGCACTGGTGGCATGCAGATCAGCATGGAGGAGAAGGAGGAAATGAAGGATCCAAAGTTCTATTGACTGGAGACTGCAGTAAGTGAGAGACAGACTTAATTCCTGCTTTAGCCTCAGTGGGTCCAAACTCAGAGTCCTCCCTTTTCAGGAAAGACCATGAATCAGGCTGAGATGAGCACACCCTGTATTCCACAAGTCCATGACAGGCTGTTGTGCTAAAGTGGTAACATAATCCTGGGGCCAGAGACCGAAGAGGTAATTGAGATTCTCACATGTCATCTATGGGCACTGATTTTGCATTATTTCATTCTTTTCAAGGGTCCAGTGTGAGAGACTTGGGGCAGGACTGACAGAGGTGCAGAAAATCTAGCTGCCCAGTGAGCATAAGCACGTCTGAAAATGTCAGCATTGATTCGTCTTCATACACAAACTCAAAGCTCTTATACCCCAGATTTTTTATGTCTCTCAAGAAATGTGTGTTTGGTTTACATGGGGTCATGTGAAGCACAAGTACATTTTACAAAAATGGACAAACCTGGGCCATCACAAATAGCTATAGGACATTAATTTTAAAAAGACATCCTCACAGATGTCCATTCTGGCATTGCTGAAATGTTTCACTTTCTGAGCCAGAGTCATAAGGCAAAAATCTGCAAACAGATGGAGTCCTCTTGCTTGGTTATCATGTGCAGTAACATGTGCAATCTAACAAAACAGTGACATTAATCATTCCCAAACCACTCACCAGGGATTCTCCATTTTTGGAATATAATCATCTCTACACAGACATGAATATCTGCCTGTTCCCTCACAATTACCAGAGGAAGGATGACTCTTGGGCTTCCTGTATGAAGCCTGTCAACCCACCTTGCCATGCTGAAAGGTGGAGCTGAGCTTTCAGCTCCAACTGGTAACACTCTGATTCTTCTCACCAGGGGACTATGAGTCTATTTAGTGTTTATTTTGGTTCCCCATAAGAACAAAAGGTTCTCATGCATCAAACAGGAAGTAAACTTTCCCACTTCCCTGCAGTGCTGGTCTAGCCATCACCTCATCTCTGATGTCTCCAGCTTTGTCTCCACATGAACTGGCCCCAGTTAAGTGCTAATCTTAAATCTTTCTCCCCCCATGTCAGATTTATGAAAAATTGTCTTACCTCATTGTCTGTGCCAACATCCAGTAGGACAGGGAGACATTGTTGTGGGTCAACTCCACCACAAGCTGTGTATAAAGCAAGCTTTCCAACTGGGATACCCATGCCATAACTTCCTAGGTCTCCTAAACCAAGAATCCTCTCTCCATCTGTCACCACGATAGCCTAGGAGGATCAAAAGAGACTGTTGTATGGGGCTGCAAAGGCTCTAGAAGAAAAACCAACTTCATTGTTTCCACACTGATGCCACTTTGCAGATGCACTGTGCAATGGATATTTGCTCCTTGTCCATGACAGCATGTTAATTAGCTGTTAGCAACAGAGGGCTGCTCATTTTTGGGGGTGGAGAAAGTGTGGTGAACAGGTAGCAGCTCACAGTGTAGAACAACAGCAACTCTGTTCAACTTCAATTCACTGTAGCAGAGCCTAAGCAGCATGATTTTTGTGCATTCCCAATTGTACTACAAGAAGTATCACAAATGAGATCTAGCCTTGATTTTTTTCATCTTTTTTTCCTAGAAGAAAAAAGTGCTTAGGAACCACATCTGTAGAAGAAATATACTTCAGTGTCCTTTCTTATTCAATATAAACAATACTCATATTTGAACTTTTTGCTAGTTGCTTTTCCTTCTGAGTCAATGTGAAGTGTTAATAATGAGAAAGTCTCTTTTTGGGTGGGCTCCATCTGGTTTTGGGTGTGCGCTCACTTTTTACCACACCCAGAGGATGCAATTGGGATTGAAAGGCAGTAATGGGAATAGGGAAAGCAGCAAGCATATACACTGCTACAGGTTTATCCTGAAATTAAATGGAGTTAATATTCAAATTATGCAGAGAATATTAAAACAAAATTAAGTTCTAATGAATCAAAATATTTCTCTGGAACACTGATCCCCTTTCATCCAAATAAGTAAGTGTTCTCAAGCAAACCTAAAAACTTCTCATAGCATTTAGATATCCATCAGAGAAAGAAAAGTTCTTCAGCCTAGGATGTGCTGCAGCACTCTATAGTTGCCAAAGCTCCTCAAGGCAACACTGAGAAATTAATCAGAACACAAAATACAATATGGGAGAAATGCATTGCTATTTGTAACAGAGAGGGGAAACTGGACTCACATTTGTTTGTGGCTCTTTGGATTTGAAAAACACCCCAAAAAAGAGCACAGTTTCTGTGAGCACCTGATACACAAGGACATTAAAGTAATGTTTTTATTCGCTCATCTTCCTATGATCAGAACTCAACAAATAGGACATTAATCTCTGGCTGAGCAGGGCAGACCCTTCTACCTGAAGGTAAGAGGTTACTGGTTTAACAGTTAGGAACCTGTTCTCTACTTCCATCTGTGATACAAATTTTCTTGATGACTCTAGTGAAATAACTGTATAATGGTTAGGTGTGCAGTTTATGACAGCCATCTGAATGGTTTCTAAACTCATTTGACATCTTATGGGGAGAGACAGAAGCCTCTAGAGGGCATCTCCTCTCTCCAGCAGCTGTTTTGGGAAGAGCTGAATGGGTTATTTCTCTTTGAAAAGTTCAGTTCCCTCTTCATTGGCACTGCAGAAGTACTTACAATATGAGACTAGGCACTAAGTCCCCAGGCAGTTGATGTTAACTGAGATGACTCTGGATCACAGGCTGTACCCAGTTAACCAGTCCAGGTTTGCAGTGCCTTAGTAGCAGGCATGTGGCCCAGCAGAGTGATCTACAGTGCTATGCTGATCTCCAAGCTGTCAAGACAATGCAGAGAGGCAAGTGCTGCTGTTGGCATTCCCAGTTCTCTGCACTGATTGCAGGAGGTCAGCCTTTACACGATGAACTGGTACTCTACATTGAGTGAACCAACAGAAGACACTCCATGTGAAGGATTTTGAACAGCCCTGTACAGCAGTAATCCTGGTAGGGATTCAAGATCCTGAGTGCACTTCTAGGGTGAGCACAAAAAGAGGGAGGAATGAGGGGAGGGAAGGCAGGGTGGAAGGCCAGTGCAGTAGCTTGCACGGCAGCACACTTGTCTTGGAATCAAATACATGTTTCTACACCATCCTCACTTTGAGTGGCTTGAAATTCATAGCTGCCAGGATGACACCCATCTTGTATGATTCTTTGCATTCTTTTTGCTGGGCCACTGTGAAGAAAAGAGTACAAGACTAAGGAACCAGAGAGAAAATTGGCAAGGGCAGGCACTCCTGAGGATGGCCAGCATTTTATCCAATATTTCTTCCTGTCAGGATTCATTAGCCATCCTGGAAAGGACACAAAACCCCCACCTTCCCACATAAGTATGACCAGAAATGGTTTCTTCTCACTTGTTCTGGTACTATGATTCAGCTTTGACAGGAGGGTTGAAGGTGCGGCTCAATAGGGGTTGGCTGAGGCTTTGTTAAGCTAAGCAGAGCACCAGCATCCTTCCAGCCCTTGCAGGCAGAGGATCCAGGGTTTGGCCCAGATTTCCCATTTCTACAGTAAGCACTGTTGCCATGAAGCCCTAATGAGCCAAATCTAATGAGAAAAATGTGGGCAGCATCTCCAGGTATTTCTGCACTGTCTTTAGTGGGTGGTGTTCAATGGTGGAGAGTGTTCAGCCTTTTTTAAAAAAAACCTGGGTCCCTCCAGGGACTTAGGTGCAGTCCAGGTGCCTCCCTACTTATCTCAAAATCTTGAGTGTTCCAGTGCCAACCAACCAGTTCAGGCATGAAGAAGTCTGTGCACAAAGACACAGGGAACCCTGTGGTCCGTAACAGCAATATTGCTAAAATGAACTGTCTTTGCAGTCTGGCAAACCTGGAAAGTAGATAGCCTGAATCTCTTTCATGGACCATTGCCTTTCCTATGGTCTGTTTTGGGTGCCAGAGGGGCTGTTTTAACAACAGCCTCTAATCTTTCTGTGCCAGTTTCCCCATCTGCAAAAACATTTCTATTAGCCATAATGAATTCTGCTCACAGTTCTGAGTTGGAAACAAATGGAAATACTGAGTTTGTTGGACAGAGCAAGGACAAAATACCTAGCCTGCCTCTCTTCTCCATGGTTCCAAACACAAGTTTATATGACTGTGATCACTTTTTCTGAAAACATGTTAAATTTCCTTTTTCTTCCCCCTTAGAAATGGAAAATGCTTGCAAGATTTTCTCAGCTGCCAAATCTTTGCTCTTGGAAGAAGTAGATGATTGATAGGGGATCAAAACTCTGTCAATAGCCATGGAAATTCCCAGGAACATGTACTTTTAGACTGATAGAATAAGGTGAGGTGACTGGCAAGACTTGTCTTAAGTGTTGATTTTATTTCATGTCAGGGACTGGCGCAGCCCCAAGCTCTAGTGAAAAAACACTGCACAAGAACACTTTTTGGGTGTGGTGTCAATAATATTTTCAGCTGCTGGATATCAAACATGATTTTCAGAGTTGCCAGTGCTCTTGATGCTGCATGAGTCACTGGATTTGTGAAGGATTCCTACAAGCATGTTGATTACAGAGATATCTTAAAGAGCTTTGGTACAAGTTAGCCACACAATTCTTCAATACACATATCTTACTTTTTCACTAGGGCCCCTATCCTGTACAAATTCATTATCATGCACATTTTTTTAAATGACCAAGATCCTGCTACCTCTGAAAAAGTAGTCCTTGATTGCATACACACATGACAGTCTCTGAAGTCCCAACTTGACTGGAAATTGAAACTGAACTGAAGTTCAGCCTGAAAATTCTCTGAGGAAGGGAAGCATTCTTTGCTTGTCCTTTTAAATAGCCAGTTCTGTAAATGATGCCAAGCAGTTCCACTAAATATCCCATTTTGCACCAATTGCCTGCATTTTCCCAGTCCACAGAAGACACGCCACGTACCTTAACATTTTCTTCAGGCCAAGAGTTTAGCATTGTTGCAATATGGCCTTTGTCATGGATGGTGATAAACAATCCCCTAAGAGAGGAAAAGAAAAGGAAAGAAAGAGAAGAAAAATAAGTCTTGTAATAAAACTAGTAACTCCAAGATATAAGAAAACAGGTGAACTTGAAAATGGAGGGATGTGAGCTGCTGAGTACAAAACCAGCCAACTCACTGACACAAAAACGAGACCTCAAGGGACTGCTAATAGCAAAGTAAATTCTCATTTTCTAGTTTTCTAGTTATAGCAATTTTGATAAATGCAGTGAGGCTGATGGTTTTACCATAAGCCTTGTTACACATTCTTTCCTGAGGAGCCTATAGCTCCTAGCCATCCAAACAATGAAAGCATGATCCTTCTCACTCAGCTACCAGTGTCAATAATAGGGATGGCTACTCCTGAGTTAGGTATTTTGGGTCACCTCTCTAGTCCACAGAACTCCAATCTGACTGAATCATTATCTGCCATGGAATTTGCTTTGATTAAGCTAAACCTGCCCTTTTTTTTCTGCATGAATATCTGATCCCAGTTTTTGACATTCACCAAGTGAAAACCATGAAAAATTATGAGAAGTGAAACAGAAAATTAAATGTTTGGATGTAACTTTAATGTGAAGTGTTTATACCGGCAATAACATAGCTGATTGCACTAAGGTTAATCACTTCTCAGTGCAAAGGTCTTCAGCGTTTAAACAAAAGTGCCTTCTTTTTAAATAAAATTAGGAGCTGGAAGAGATCATTTTTGAAACATGTTTTAGATTTGTGGCTTATTTTTTCACCTCTCTGCTGCTGTTGTCAAAGAGTATCCGTAGCAGGGATTCTTTCAATACCCAGGACAGCATGATTTACATTGACTGATCTCTGCTCTGATATTCTGGGATTTTGCTGAAGTTCCTTTTAGGCTGCATTAACCCCAGAAGAGGCAACCTGTTCTTTGTACCTTTGTCAGGGAAAATTGCTTACATTGCTCACAGTGCTGTCTAATCAGCGCAAATCAAGGGCTCTAACTCGAGGACTCCCCTTGGCAGGAGGATGCTGCCATTTTCCTTGCCTTGTTATCTGCTCACAAAAGCAGGAGTTGTGCCAGCAATTAGTAAAAGTTGGAAAAATGGAGAGATGCATTTTGGTTGCTTACATCTCTCAACTACTGCTGAGCCCCAGAAAGTTCAGATCCGGTCATGGTTTGGGCTTCTAATGTGAAACATTGGAGAGAAGAAGCTTGAAAACAACCTCCATTGTAAGGCCATATGAGTGATGAATAATCAAACATAATTGGGCTACTCACTCTGGCAAGAGCTTATCTCACATGACTCTTCCAGGGGACAGATATCTTCCCACAGTCAACTGTGGGATTCCTAATGAAAATGCCCTTTACTTCGAACAGAAGAAAAATAAAAGTGCTGACTTCAACACTGTTCAAGTCACAATCACACAGACAGATCAGAAAGGCAAAAAAGGAAAATAACATTTCATTTATTCAGTGTAATTCTTTAACACTCTGCCAATAACCAATGAACTAATCACATACACATGGCTTGCCTCAAAGACAGTATTCACAGATGTCAATCTTCATAAAAAGGGAGTACTGTACTGCTGCCATCTATGTTTAGAAAGCAGTTATTAACTGGGAATTACAAGTGCAAATTAGTAACATCACTGCATATATTTCAGGTTGTGATATGCTTTTAGGAAGAATGCTATTGTTTGAAGGTAATATTTTCCCTACATAATGAAGACACCTATTAAGTGTCTAGCCGTGTGCCTCATACATTCACATCTCTTCAGTACCGAAGGGAGTCCACCAGCTATCTAACCTTTGAAAAACATCCTGAGCTCACAGCAGAAGCTGAAATCCAGCTGTCTACCCACTGCTGGTCATGCAGCTCAATGGAACTGAGAGTTGTTTCATATACAACTGGAGAGGGCAGCTACCCAATGCCCCTTGATTCTGACCTTTGAATTGGGAGGACAGTGGGCTGGTCTTCAATCTCTGCTTGGGATATGCCACTAGATAAGAGTTCAGCTTGGGTCTTCCAAAATCTGATGACTACTCTCACTATGCTCCTTGGGAGTAGGAATCTCACAGCTGCCATCGGATTGGCTTGGCTTAGATAGCCTGGTTGGTCACCAAGCATGGAGAGACAGCCCTCTCAGAGTTGGTGTTCCCTTCCTTAATGACATGTATTATATGCTAATTGCTCCTTACTATACTTCAGGCAAATTCAGATGGCTTATTTTAGACTAACACCCTAATGGCACCACCAGCTTTGCAAGGGAAACCATCAGGAGGAGCAGAAATGGTGTTCCATGTGGGGAAAGTGACCTCTCTCAGTGACACAACCACATCAGGAAGTGGGCATGTATCTAAGCAAGCCTTGTATTTCACTAATGCTGAATCCGAGAGCCAAGGGCCCAGGTTCAATAAAACACCTCAATTTCCAATGCCTTTAGGCAACCAGCTGAAGCAAGTTCTTGAATCTAGTTGAGGCTCTGTGGCCTCCCATTAGGTGTTCAAGCATTCAGAAGGGGATCCTGGTAGTAGTGAGCTGGAAATCCCTTTGCAGATGGAATATGCAGTGACCAATTCTGACAGGCAGTTGAGCAACTTCATGGTATTTTTGAGATGCCTTAAAGGGACACATCAGACTTTATCCAGGGATCACATGTATGTCCTCATTTTGTATGATCCCCAGGAGAGTTGTGCTCTCCCTCCTGACAACAGCTCACCCACAGAGTTGCGCTGCCCAATTAGTTAAATAAACATGCCCAAAGCTGGCAGAGGGTTTATCTGTCAAAAAATCCCTTTTGCAAGACAGGCAGAAGGAACAGACAAACTCCACAAACTGAACTCAGCAAAAGCTTTGCTGATGAGTGAACAGGGAAGAGTAGCAGCTAGGTTTGTCTCAAGGACAAACAAACTGCTATGCGGGTGGTGAGGCACTTGAACAGGTCGCCTAGAGAAGCTGTGGATGCACCTTCCCTGGAGGTATTCAAGGCCAGGTTGGATGGCTTCAAGCAAGATGGTGTAGTGGAACGTGTCCCTGTCCATGGCAAGGAGGTGGACTACATGATCTCTTATCATTTCAAACCCAAACCATTCTATGATTCCATGATTATAGGAGAGGTAACAGGAGAAAAAGCTTATTTGTGCTTTTGAGAACAGCAAGGTAGAGCTCTGAATACTAAGAGGAACAAAAAGGCCTACATGGACCTCAGTAGTAAATAAGAAACATCCAAGTGACAACAAAATAAATTAACTTGATTTTTCTGTGGAAAAGATGCAGCATAAGCCTTCTGAAGGAGAAATGAAACCTCAGCAACCTTTATCATCTTTATTCTGCCTTTATCATCAAGTCTGCTCCAACTCCCTTGGGATTACAGTTGATAAATTGCTTCAGAGAAACAAAAAGAAAAGAAGCAGTTTACCTTTAATCTCCTTGGTACTCAATAACAAGGATTCAATTAAAATGTAAAGCTAAAAATGTAAGTAATTTCGATCAAGTCACTTAACACAGGCATTGTGTGGGGCAGAGATACAATGATTTTCCAGACCAGAAAACTCACCTGTGCCCAGGAACCTGCCATTCTACATGGGTTCAGTCATGCATGGGGACAAAATTACAAGAACTAGAGTTTAGTAAAAATTAACTGCCTCAGCAATTTCAATCCAGAGTGTAAATGCTGCACCATTATTTCTGGTTAAATAGTAACCTTCAGAGAGCTGTTAGCTTTGTGGGGGTAATTAAAAGCAGGGAGTGCTTCAACCTGCAACTATTAGTGTTTCAGAGCTGCAGTCTCATATTCAGTCCATTAATGTCACAGGTTTCACTACAACTGCCTTTAGTTAAGGTGGAAGTCAGACTAGATTTTTTTGTGCCACTGAGCATGTCTGTAAGAGTCCAGGAAACTTCAAGGAGAGTTACAGCTCCTTAATTTGCCACTAAGGCAGTATTTCTGTCTGGATGTCAGCAAGTCCAGTCAAACTGCCTGAACTGGACTGCAGGATCTAGCAAATTGCAGGGCACTGCAGAATCCATGAAAGGGTTTGAGTATATTCACTCACAAGACCTTTTCTCACTCCTAAGTCAGTGACATTATCTTTTCTTTTCTGGTTTTATCCTGACTGAGTTCATGGCAGTACTCCAGGACTTTACACAGTGTACCATGTGAGCCATAAGAAGAATCCTGCTCTGAGCCCCAGTACTGGTTAGATCTTGGCGATCCTGACGACATTCTGAAAGTCCCACAATGACAACAATCCCTTAACTACAAGGCTCATTATAGAAAAAGTTCAGAGACAAAGAAAACATGGCCCATTTGATACCCAGAGGAAGTGGTACTAGATACTGGTGATGGCTTTTTGGAATAACATTTATATTTTTTACACAGATATGTAGTAATTAGACAAGGGATAAGAGCTCTTTCAAACTGAAAGAGAGCAGGTTTAGATTAGATATTAGAAAGAAATTCTTCACTGTGAGGATAGTGAGAGACTTGCAACATGTTGCTCATGTTTGGGGACTTGCCACCCCTAGTAGTGTTCAAGGCCAGGTTGGATGGGGCTTTGAACAATCTGACCTAATGGAAGGTGTCCCTGCCCATGACAGGGGGGTTGAAACTAGATAATTTTTAAGGTCCCTTCTAACCCAAACCATTCCATGATTCTATGATTCTTTTAGACATTTGGGAAGGAATTAGTTTTAACATGTCTCAGATATTAAAAAAAAAGAAATATCCTTTAATCCTTTCATTCAATAACAACTTACTTCTTTAAAAAGGCTAAGCAGTGTTCCCCTTTCTGACAGTCCTGGTTAGCAATGCTGACTTGTGAGCTATTTCCCATTAGAAAAAACAGTGGAGCCAGCAGTGCTATCTCTAAAGCACTATTGTTTGTTTACAGAGAATGTTCATTCCCCAAAGCCCAGAGGGGAGTGAAAAACATTATCCAATTTTTCCTCACAGCTCTAAATCTCTCCTCACTTCCCTCCTACTCAGAAGTCTCTCTCCCTCTCCTAATGGCTTTTCCTTGGCAATTACCAATGCTCCTGTGGCCATGTTTGCAACCCTCCTGGTGTAGTCTTGCCCCACTGCTGCCTCTGACATGAAATCAAACAGAAATCCACTGCAATCATATGCAAGCAATCCCCTTGCTTCATCAAGCTCCATGTAAAACCTCTTTGGCCATTGCTGTGCTCTTTTTCCAGTCTTGTCCTGTGCTGTGGGTTTGGGCAGTATTCCTATGACTTCAGTTACCTGTTTACATCTGTAAAATTAATGGCTTCTTTACACTTCTTTATGAGTAACAGTCTGCAATTGTACCCACCAGTATGCACATCATACTGGTCAAAAGTCACAAAAGTGCAGAACAAATGATGGCACTGGATCACTGATACGTATACTAGCATGAAGCAAAGGGACATCACTCTTTGATTCACATGAACTTCCCTTACTAGCTGAGATTGAAAATAATTGCATATTTATGATCTGTGGAGGAAAAGAGTAACCACCAGAAGGACCTCAAAAGTTCCTAAATTGACAGGAGTTAAAAAACATAACCTCTCCCACTCAACTATTGCAGTTTCATCCTTCTTCTCCTCTCTTACTCCTCCAAGGGACTTCTCTCTGAAGAATAAGATACTTGCTCAGTAAGGGAGGAATGTATTTGCACAGTGTTATCCAATATTTACTGGCAGTGCAATGATCAGCCTTGCTCAGGGTTTGGTATACAGCAGGAAGAACACAAAAAACCTCAGCTGCAAGTTCCACATGCTTTCTGCACAGAGATCAGTCCATCAGCCTTGTTTATTCAGAAAACAGGTGTGTTCTTTAATAGGCTACCAGGCTTAGCCTTATATAATTACTTGTTCCTGAGAAGAGGAACTGATGGAGGTAAATAGATTAAAATGGTAGTAAGGTCCCTAATTCTCCAGATACTTCTCAGGCAGCCAAGGAAGGGTCTTTCCAGGGAGTGTGGCTCCTTGTGTGTGTGCTGCCATACCAGTTCAGTGAACTGCAAGACTAAAGGTAACAAAACTCAGGCTTTGTTCAAGTTTTTTTGCACTTATTAACTTCTAGTTTGGGTTCTATGAGGGGAACTTGCTCCACAAGTGAGGAGACGATAAAAACTACCGTGTAAGTTAATGTTAAGAAAATGCACATATTCCCAATACTTATATCAGACAAGCAGGCATCATGAGTGTTTTTATCTGGATAGGAAAGGCTCATTCTTGGAATACTAATAAAGGTTAAGTGTCTCCACTTACAACCTGAAGGTGATGAAATTCTACTCACATAAAAGTCCTTGAGTGTTTTAATTTAATTTAGCCTGGACTTCCCTTAGAAGACATAGGAAATCCATGGGAAATCATTGCTTAAAAAAGCAACACACAAAAGAGATGAGTCAGATCTTTGTGAGCATCCCAGCCTGCACCAGGCTGCCATTGGACAGCCATGAAAAAGTTGTGAGACAGCAGCCAGAAACCTACAGTGAGTTGTGAGGTTGGGCAGAAAACAGCTCTGACAGGCATGGCACAAGCTGATCTTCTGCAGTGATCACAGCCATTCCTTACACAAAGGCATGATGCTCTCAGAAAACCTGGAGCAAGACCATCTCAGAGTAACACTGAAATCCACATGTCAAAATTATTTTCACACTTGGGAAATGAAAAACCAAGTTGGCTTGCCAGGGTGGAAGGATGCTGACTGCACTGCACGCCACTCTGTGCTCTTTGCAGTCTGGCTGAATTATGCCCCAAGCCCAGCTGACTGGTAGGTATTTTGGCTGCTCAAGGCTGCAAAAGGGACACACGCGAGGGAGGGATCAGCTGATGGACTTGGCTTTTGTTGCGTACTAACCACAGAAAACTTTCACTGCTGTGCCAGAGGAACAGGCTGGAGGAGCCACTCTGGATTTAAGGCCAGTCTGTGCTAGAAATGTTATAAAATGTGGTTACAGTAAGGGCCTACATTTGGTTTTATTTATTTTCACTTTCAAAACTCATATACAAAACTGACAGGTTGAGCAATATGAGCCTTTAGGGACATTTCCACCAGCTGCACCCCCACTGTTGACTTTTTTTGATTCTGGTCTCTGCCAGTACAGGACAAAAGGCTTCAGAACAACAAAATAAACTTTGAAATTGCTTGGCTTGAGATTACAAATGCCTGTGGGCTACAGACTTTGGAGAGAAAGTATGTGCTAGCATGCACTGATTTGTCTAAATACAGTACAATTAATCATCAGATTGGACAAAATATCTGCAATGATTCATCAGCTATTTTTTTCACATTTGTTTATAACAAAAGCCAAGAAAGTTTCATTGTTTTAGGTAATTTTCTTTGTAAATTGCAGCTGCTGACCAGTACCCTAAGGTAATAATGAAAAAATAACAGAAACCAAGCACAATCAAATATTAGTGAAATCTATACAGAGACTTATAAGGCAATATATGTATAATTTAAGTTCAGTAAGAGATTTAATTTCAAATTATCTGAAACAGGAATAGTTTCATTACTACTATAAATGTCCTTAATGCTGTCACCATATATTTTAGGTAGAAAACCCAAAATTCAGTGTGGAAGCCAGAAGATACAGGCTCCAAGGTACAATAATGAAAGATTCACTATCCACACGACCACCCCATAACCCACACTAGGAAATCTCCATGATCCCAAGGGACTGAAAGCTGCTAAATGGTAGGAAACTGCCAAAGATCAGGAACAGAGAGATTTAATTGAGCACATACAAGTGCAAGCCGTAGCTCTCCCCATTCATTGGCATAGTCCAAACCCTGCCACAGCAGGAAGGTTCAGACCACAGCCTAAAGCAAAGCTTTTGGAACCATCTCCTATCTGCCAGATTATTAACACCCACCACTATTTTTAGCATTTTTTTTTCCCAGGAAAAGGGCAATTACACTGTGTCCTCTCTTACCTGCTAGCTCATTTCAACAAATTTATCAGAAAGGCAAAGGTTGAAAAGATGTTTGTTCCCATACCCTTTTATGAAAATTACTGTTGAGATAAAGAGAAAAGATAAAAGGGTTCATGTCCTCACCACTCTGGGGAGGGGAACACGGACCTTACTCTGACAATTATTCTGACAGCTGCCCAAAAACACAGTTTGCAGCTGCACACAACATGCACTGCTTCCCACTTAGTACCTACTCTAGTATCTACTCAGCCCTCTCTAGCAAAGCCTTAGAGCTTTCCTGGGCTGCAGGAATAAGCAGAAGGCAGAGAAAAGGAGGGAAAAAGGTGGCTGTAGAGGAAACCAAATGAAAAGCCAATGGTTATGGGGCAGGATCAAATAGGCACAGATAGAAAATCACACGGGACAGCAAGCAGAGCACTGAAAGCTGTTCTCACTGCTTCCTGTGGAAGAGGTGAGGGAAGGGGAGGAGGACAAGCTGATGTGGGTGGCTATGGTGAAGCACAGGTGGATATGAAAAAAGGGTGAAGAGGATGTGGAAAGGAACATAAGGTTTCACAGATACAAAATGTTAGGGGACAGTGGACAGAAACCAGGAGGAACCCTGGATTTATTGGTCCTGGTAGTCAGACATCAGCCTAGAGTAAATATCTTTTCTTGGTCTCCAGGGGGAAGTTGATGGAAAAGGACCAATTCAGTACCTGTTGTCATTGGTCATTATGCAGCAATGTGAAAAGGCAGAGGGTTGGAATCAGTGGATCTCCAGTGGATCCCCAGTGGATCTCTGCTACCCACATTCTAGGATTAAGGCAAGAGGCAAGCAAACCCATGTTGCTCTTGGCTTGTCATGAGCTGCTTTCCCCTACTGTATTCTCAGGACTCAGTTCTCTGGTTGAACCAGAGAACTGCCAAGTCATAGCATAATTCAGAGATTAAATCCTCCTTGTATTTTAAAACTTGACCAAATTTCCCAGTGTCCTTTCCAGCAGTGGTGTTTCAATACTGTTTAGGAGGACCTCCGAGAAGGTCTGTCTGTGTAAGGATCAGACTGCTGGAGCCAAGGACTGGGTAAGAGCCAAGCAGGTCTGCAGTATGGGGTGTGACTCTGGCTTACGTCAGGTCTCCCTTCTTGTTAATGTGCCGGAGGGAGAGGGGAAGACCAGACTGCCTTCTGTCACCCACAAATAAATTTACAGATGCAGCTGGGTGAAAACCGGGCATTGAGGTGAGACATAAGTTTCCACCATCCAGGGATTCCACCAACCAGCAAGTGTGGGCATTTCCCAAATTCAGTAACCTTTGTTGCATTTAAGCTCATCATGTTCAAGGGGCTTGATATTCTTTGTTCAAAAACAATTTTAAGTGTAGGAAAATTTGACTTGGCCCTGATTTTCCTCTGTCTTTTTGGAGGTTCAGTCCTTCACCTGATTGTGTGCTGGATCCTGGAAGTATCTCAGTAACTGGAAGATTACAGGATTACAAAGAGAAACATGCTGAGATGGTCAATCAGTGTTGTTGCTCAGTTGGTTTTGTCCAAAGAGCCCTTATCTGTTTCACTGCTAAGCACACAATGTATTCTGTTTTACTTGATAGTGCAGAGGTTAAGGTGGGATCAAAAACCCCAGGGAAGTTAAATTAAGTCCTACCCTGATTATATTTTCTTCCTGCGCTGTGCAAATTCCTCCAGGACCCACACCTTGCCATTTAAAGTGCACTGCAGGGAGCCCCAAGAGTGAACACAGAATTAGAACAAAGTTGACAAGGAAAAGAAAGATTATTTTGATGATACTAAAGAAATCAGCTTCCAGATAAATGAAATATAATTTGGTATACTTTTAGTGAATCCACCTAATAAAAAAAATCTAACTTTTGCCATAAATTGCAGCAAATACAGAAAATAGCAGCAGCTTTTCTATGATTTCTTCCATAATCAGGTCGTAGAATCATAGGATCAAGAACTGTTTGGTCTGAAGGGGACCTTAAAGATAATTTAACCATGGCAAACAATCTAATCATGGCAAACCTCTTGCCATGGGCAGGGATACCTTTCCCTATACCAGGTTGCTCAGAGCCCCATCCAATGAGGCCTTGAACACTTCCAGGGATGGGGTATCCACAGCTTCTCTTGGCAACCTGTGCCAGTGCCTCATCACCCTCACAGTCAAAAACTTCTTATATCTAATCTACCCTCTTTCAGTTTAAACCACTGCTCCTTATCCTATTACTACATGCCTCGTGCAAGCCCCTCTCCAGTTTTCCTGGTACTGTAGGTGCTATAAGGTGTCCCTGGAACCTTCCCTTCTCCAGGCTGAACCACCCCAGCCCTCTCAGCCTGTCTTCACAGGAGAAGATCTCCAACCATTTGAGCATCTTTGTGGCCTTCTGCAAACTCTCTACGACACGTTCATGTCCTTCTTGTGTTGGGGGCTCCAGAGCTGGACACAGCACTCCAGGTGGGTCTTACTGGAGCAGATAGAGGGGAGAATCCCCTCTCTTGTCCTGCTTGCCACGCTGCTTCGGATGCAGCCCAGGACACAGTTGGCTTTCTGAGCACAATCCATGGCTGTTCCACAGCCCAATGGATACTGCTGTCCAAGGTTTTTATGATAGTCACAATCATTTTCCCTGAAATTTACATCCTGGTATTCATTATTCTAAATAACTCTTCTCCCTCCTCCCTGTCTTTGGCATTTTTTGTTTGAGGTGGGGTTGTTTCTTGTAGCAGCAAAGATTTATGCCAGATCAAAGGAGAACACATTCTCTTGTATTTCCTTCACCAGGTCAACTTATTTCTTTTGGACAACTCCACCTCTTCCTTCGAGCTTCTCCTGGTAACTCAGGGAATTTCAAGAGACTTAAATCTAAATCACCTCTGACAGGAGCGGAAAGCCTGACCTTCATAAATTAACATGAGATTTGCTGTTAACTTCTGTGGGCCTGACGTTTTACCTAATGCCCATAAAAGTTTCTCATGGTTGTTAGAGCCAGTGCATACACATTTTTCTTAGGAAATGGAAGGAAAAGGAAAGGAAAGGAAAAGAGAGAGAGAGAAGACTGGAGATAAGGAACAAGAAGCACTGACTGTTGTTCTAAGAAAACACGGAGCTAAGTCCTTCTTCACTCCCTTTTTCACTCATTGCGATGTAGAAAGTGTGTTACAGCCTCACAACACAGACAGCGTCCATCCCATTCCCCAGCCTGCATGGAACATCAGATCAGGACCAATATACCCGCTCTTCTCTCTCTATGCCCACAAACCAATCTGTTCTTGTCTCCACATTTTGAAAAACACTTCAGTGAAGTGGAAACAGAGAAGGGACAAGGACAGGGGTAGAGCATGCTGAAAAGACTTGCCTGAAGAAAGTGAGGAGAGAGAGAGCAGTGGGAACCTTTGAATTACTTTGCCAGCTCTCAGAAGTTCCAAACAGGCCGAGCCATTTTCAGCAGCCTTGGGCTGCCTCTGCATGAGCTACTTTCTCCTCACCTATTCCAACCATGGTCTTCGCCCCCTCATTCAATAATCTTGTCCCATACCAACGACTGTCTCCCACCTATGTGTCCTGACAGCCTTTTCAGGGCTTCTTGACTACACAGGGTCTCTGTGATACTTTCCACAGACATTCCCTCTCCTTCAGTCAGTTACAAGACCAGTCTTTGGGTGGCTGTGGCAATGTTACCTAAACACACTGTTAAACACATTCCTCTTCCCATGCATTGACTTCAGCTGCCTCTGGAAGAAGGCTGAACCAGGCTTGGGGCAACAAGGGAAGTTATGGTGACTGGTGTTTTTAAGAAGTAGAGATTGTCTAAACGGGTTTCAAAACAAACTTTCAGGACAATAATCCAAACCCCAGTCTTCCCACTCACTTCTGGTCTCCAATGTTTTATAGAAGAGGGAATGGAGACAATTCTGTGGTTAGGGACAAGACTATGGGATTTACACTTTTGTTCTAATTCTATTTGGCTTGGTCTTAAGAAATGGCAGGTAACTTTCCCTCCTGCTGCTCAGACAGCACAACACCACAAAAAAAAGTCATTCATCAGAGCCTGACCTGCTGACAAGACAATTCTGTAGATTGACTGATGTTTCATTTACTCATTTTTCATCAGAGACACAGATCATTATTCTGTCAGACCTAATTTTCACACCATCTGCATCCTGTTAGCTTTTTCCAGGTTCAGCTTAATCCCAACATGTTTTGCATTGTTCTGCAAGCAGATCTCAAGGATATTTACATTTGTAGGAAAAGAAAGTGAACTTAGGCAAGCAAGTTTTTTCTGTCTCCATAACCTTTCTCCAGCGGTGATAAAAGCACCTTTTCCAGTCCTACTTTCAGGGGATGCCAAAAGCTTTTGACGAGCAGCTGACAACTTTATACTTTTAAACACCACTATGTTTATGAATTAACCAGTGTCTTGAGAGACTATGGTCTTATGCCACTGTAATAAACTATCCCTCGCCATCACAGAAGAAATCCAACCCTGACTCCATACCCTAAGTTTCCTCTCTACTCTCTGTGAAGAAGTATAGTCCCTTTCAAAGACACTGTCACAATTAAAAGAGATCCTCAGGCTTAAAACATATCTTTTAAATAACATTGCACATGTTCAGTCCTGTGCTCTGTAAGGACCCTCATGGTACTCATTAAGTGCATTTTACATTAAAAAAGGAAGGCAAAAAGGACAAAAATCAAAATACTACTATGGACCTTTTTTTGGTAGAGGCTTTGTATCCTTCCTCTAAATAAAAAAGGACTCTCAACCACAGTCTGAAAGCTTATAGGGGTGGTAGAAGCATTTCTTAAGGAAATGGTGACTCTGTCTGTTAATGGGATCAAAGAACCAAGATTCCTCCTTCCTTCCTTCATTTAGTGTCTCAAAGTTGCAAGCCCTGCTGTAGTACATTTCATTCTTTCCTTCTACCAACTTCTGATGAGGACAAGGGGTTCCTGGGCTTTGAAAAGCAAACACTTCCAAGGACCGTATTCCTTATTACCTAGGATAGTCTGTCCTTTGCTTGAAGCCAGTTTTGTTGTCACTGCTGCTGAACATAAGCAAACCTGCCCTCCCCATGCCTTGAGCAGCTTGCTTCTGCTTCAGCACAGCTCCTGTCCAGGTGGTAGTGAACTGGCTATTTGGATTACTGCCAGCCTGGCCCGAACAGGACTTGGATCTGCCCAGATTTATCCTTGAACCATCATTACACAGCAGCACAGACATCTGTGGAGACACAGGGGTGGTGGGAGGGAGGAGCGGAGGGATGCCAGGGATGGATTGCAGGAGATGGACTGCAAAGCTTCACGTGTGCAGACATAGGCTCTAAGGCTGTACAACTCTGCAAGAAATCTCCCTTAAGTCTGGATCATCCTTGATCATCATACACTGCAACAGATAGATTCTTTAGATGAAACAAGTCTTGTCACCTTGGGACTCTATTTTCTGTCACATCCTTTGGCCTTGACAATGTGCACACATCTGGGTCCCCTCACCACCATTACAGAACTTGTGAGTCAAAGAAAGCAATGGATTTTCATAACAAAACTGCAACCACAAGGCACAAAATGAGAAGGAGCATAACCTGAGAAGTCCCCAAGAAGTGAGCATGTTTGCTATCCTAATCCTGTACTCCTCCTGTTACTGGCCACAGCTGCAGATAGGACCTGTGCTTAGGAAGACTTCTCTTTGGACGTGGTACTCTTCTTTTGCACTTATTTAACATGGTTTGATCACAGAAGAGAGATTTTGAGAGGGCTCTTAATCATTACTGCAAAAGAGGTGCTATTGCTTAGTACTTTAACCTCTACTTACAAATTACATAATAATTTATATTTCTTATTTCAAAAATTCCAAATACAGAATGAAATTGCAATTTAGCCTGAAGGTTGTATTCTTATTACATGGCTTTAAATAAACAAATATTGTTAAAGCACCAGGGAGCTGGCTGGAAAACAAGATAGGAAATATGTATTCAACACAGACACCTTCCAGCAAATACTTCATAGCTCTTAGGCAACAGTGGCTGGATGTAATTTTTATAAATTTTATGGTTCCACCTCTATTTCAGTCATTCTAAACCTCTGAGGCTTAATCACATAGGAAGAAGTCTGAGGTCAATGGAAAAAAAATATCATGCCTGAAGAATTTAAAGCAACTAGTAAAGAGAAAGGCAGTAGCAGTTTGGGGAAGGCAGAGAACGTGCTGGGGCACCAGGAGCTATCCCTGGCTCACCAGGAGAAGCGGGGAAACTGTGGGCATCACAGATAAGCATGGAATAGTTGAATGCTTGCAAGTGTTTTTGTTCCTAGTAGCTCTTTTCTACTGTTAAATATAGAGAGCCTGCTCATTTAGAGTGCTGGCTGGATAGCTTTTTGAAAGAAAAGAACACCAGGTGTTTTATTCCATTTGGAGCAGATAAATCTGCTAGCAGAGAGTATGCTAGAGCCCTGACCTGGAAGGTGAACTCTCTCCACTGGCCCCATAAAAGTGCAGGTTAGAGAGGTTTGCCCTTTAAGGGTTTATATATAAAGACTAAGAAAGGGAAAACAGGCATTGAGTCCTGCAATTACAACAACAGTCTCTGACAAACAAAACTTGCAGCCATGTAAACATAGATAAATGTGCTCTGATAAATGATTCTGAGAGAAGCCCTGCTGGACAGCTTGAGACTGTTTTTAGATGCTGATGTACAAGAGCTGCTTTGTAAGCAAGTTACGTGCACTGTAATCCTTCCAGGCTCAACCTTCAAGTATAAAGCTGAGCTCGAATGGGGCTGAGAAAGATCCCAGCATGGGGAAGAAGCTAATTGTGTCCAAAGGTTGCTGCTGCTGTGGCCACAGACAGACTGCACAATAAACTGTGCTTTACGGGCACATCCATCCATGTTGGAGCACAATGTGAGGTTTAAAATGGAGATTTTAGCAGAAGTATTGACATCCTACAATATGCTCCAGGACAGAAAATATTCAGAGCTAGTCAGAATAATAAAAAAATAGCACATATATACACTTCCCATTTTAGTGTCATCACTTCACATGATACAACAGCTCTTTTCTTTTCACGACAAAAATGTTCTTCTGCTAAAACAACCTTAATTACAACCGAATCTGAAGCTAAGCTGAAATTCATTCTGTATGTTCAGAGAAACAAACTCCCCACCACAGGAAATCCAGTGTACCAAGGACATGGTCACTTGCTCTTTCCTTAAGAAGCCATGGGCTGGAATCCAGAAAAGACCCAGCCCAAATTTAGCAGCAAAACTGGACTATGAGAACAGACATTCTTATCACTTTGGTAAAATAATGGGGATTTAAAACATGAGAAAGACATGAGTTGCAGGAAGGGGAATTCTCCAACAGAAACAATTGCAGAAAGAGTTCAGTATGTGGAAGGACATCCCTGCTTTCCTGACGATAGCAATGGATGGAAAACAAAATAAGCAAAGCTCCCAATTATTGTTTTAACTTATTGCAAGGTAAAGGCAGCCAGGAGGCAAAGACACAGTGAGTGTATAGCAGGAATTGCTGCATGAATATTGATTACCTGAGAATCAGCAGTTGCTGCATTAATATTGATTAACTGAGAACCAGGAGTGTGCCCTTCTCTGCCTGACAGTGCTCACAGCTCAACACCTGGAGACACAATCTGGGCTCTCTTATCTTTTATTCATGCACAGAAGAAGTTAGTGTCCTCCCTCTATACAAAGAGCAGATCCTTCTCTCGTTTTCTCACACTGAGGAGGAGGAGGGTATAAGATCAAGGCTTGGATTGATTAATGACTGCACCACAGCCCAGCAGATCCACAAGTTGCACATTAGGGCACAGAACACAATTACCTAGCACAGACACAAGCCAAAAAGCAATCCTGAGGAGCAGCTCATGTGAAGGAATACACTGGCTTTATTAGGAATTTTCATGACAAGCAGGAAGCAAGCATGTTTGCCAAGATAATCTTATACATAAAATGTTATTAATTATCTTGTCTACACAGCCCTTAAGTCTTTGAAGTGTGCCTCATGGACTCCCTGTGACCTAGACTCAGTAGCACTTGCCTCAGCTGCCCCATCTGTAGCACTACTCTCAGCTGAAACTGCAGTCAAACCTCATGCTTGTGAAATGCTTTGAAAATGGTATTATTCCATTCCTTTACTTTGCAAATTTCTATAGCAAAAACTTAAATGCTCATCTGACTACTGGTACATTTCAAGGACAAAAAAAAATTTAAAACCTGCAAAGAAAACTGAACTGTACCATTGAATTTTCAGGCTAGGTTAAAATGTACTTCAGAAAGCTAACAAGGGATTTATCTAAGCATTAATCATTAAAAAGAATTATGCAGAATGGGGTCTTCCAACATGGTACAGAGTGCTTAATGTTGCATGAATTTATACAGTGACTGTTCTGAGCAGAGAGGGAGGCACTGATGCAGAGCATCATCTATGAAGATGATTCTAGTGGGGTAGTTTGTGGATGTGCATACAAAGTTCAAAATCAGCACAATGTATCCAAAACCCAACAATTACTCAAAGAGCATTGCAGAGAGCATCAGTGCTCCTGAGACAGCAGATGGGGAGGGGTGCAGCCCTAAATTCAGCAAGCTGTTTGGGGACTGTACAGCACTGTTTAAGAACAAAACCACTCTGTTCACTGTTTCTAGGAAGAAGTCAGAGCTATTCTCGACTCCCCAACTCAGTCTCAAATGTACACACATGAAGCTGCTTGCTGGTTCACTTCTTGATGAGGGATTGAGTTTTAGATGTTTCAGGCCACCCACATAAAGATGGTGTCGATACAAAAGAAACATTCACATGAAATTAAGAAAAATGCCAACAGTCTCTTCACTTACCGTGGTCTCCTGAAAGCCAAACCATACTGCTGACAAGCCAGGCCAACTGTTGGGGTGTAAACTATGGGCATGAATTTCTCGATATCCGAGGTCAGCACTCGGTAAAAAAGCTTCTCGTTCCTGTCTTGCAATGTCATAAGAATAATATACCTTTAAAGTAAAAAAAAAAACCAGTTATATGTCAGTATTTATGGTGGTTCACAGTTTCACAAAAAGCAGTCATTGGCTCACTCAGTATGCACTCAATTCTCCCAAGCCCTGACAGTCCTTTGTGCTACATCATGAGCAGGTACTTGGAGCAAAATTTCCCAGAGGGCCTGGCCAGCACCACCATTCTCAGTGACACCTGACAAAGACTCAGTAGGGCTGGACATCACACCCATGAACAACCTTAGAATTTTGAAATTTGCATCAAAAGGCATCATACACAGCTATCAGTGTATCATTTTCAAGATCAACACAGGTATTTGTGACACAGAAAAGCCAATGCAATTGGTCTACAGGGTTAGAGTCCTGCTGCCTCAGCCCTCAGATCAATGGCAGCTGAGAGAGATGGAGATGCAAACCCTACTGTCCATCACAGCAGGAATCAAACAGCATCTTTCATCAGTAACCCTGATGAACAATACTGGATGCAATGAAAACTCAGGAAGATTAGCCAAAACAGTATTGCTTCTGTTTTCTTTTTATTTTTTCCTATATTCTGAGAGTTTTTTTCTTTTCTTCCATCCAGTGTTTTAGTGAATGTATTGGGGAGCATACAGATAGGTACATGAACTACGTGTTCACTCTACCTTCAGTGCTCTGCATTTTTCTTCTACCCAAAGTATACCAGAATTCTCCAGTAATGTAGTGGTAGAAAAAAGTTAACATCAGTGGACCTGTTGGAGCAGGTCCAGAGGAGGGTCATGAAGAGGATCAGAGGGCTGGATCACCTCTCCTATGAAGACAGGCTGACAGAGCTGGTGTTGTTCAGCCTGGAGAAGGGAAGGTGCTAGGGACATCTTCTAGCAGCTTCCAGTACCTAAACAGGGCCTAAATAAAAGCTGGAGAAGGACTTTTTACAAGGGCATGTATTGATAGGACAAGAGGGAATGGCTTCAAACTGAAAGAGGGTAGGTTTAGATTAGATATTAGGAAGAAATTTTTGCATGTGAGTGTAGTGAGGCACTGGCACAAGCCCAGAGAAGCTGTGGATGTCCCAGCCCTGGAAGTGTTCAAAATCAGATTGAATGGGGCTTTGAGCAACCTGGTCAAGTGGAAGGTGTCCCTGCCCATGGCAGGGGATTTGGAAGTAGATGATCTTTAAGGTCTCTTTAAACCCGAACTACTCTGATTCTGCTGCTGGAGAGTATGGACAGCTGGAAAAAAGTGACTCAGAGGGAAATGTGTACATTGAAGCAGAATCCACAATTTTTCCTTGAGGCTTTAAAGAACCGAAAAGCAAAGGGGGAAGGGAGAGGAAATAAGACGTTTTTGACATACTTGTCTAGATCATTAGATTGCTTTTCAAAATTTTTCAGCACACGAAGGACTTGAACGTCTTGACTTAGGAAGCAAGGAGGAATAAGGCCATGAATTCCCAGCTGTAGCCTTTCTTCAAGTGTAAAAGCCATTCCCTGGAAAGAAAAAAGGAAGGCACATTCAAATGGCATAATATGCACTACCAGCTAGGATATCCAAGAAGAAAGCAAGCAACAGCATGCAGCCCCTGAGGCCTGGAGGCAGTCCTGCCCTGCAGGGAATGTGGGGTCCAGACCACCCAGACCTGCAGCTTCTGGATTAGCTGTCCAACACCTGTAGTGCTTTAATGACTCACTCTCTTTTGCCATCTGAATTTGGTTTATTTCTCTAGTGTTTTTTACTTCACAGTGTACATGTTCTTAGTGTTTCTTTCACTTCATACTCTTTTTATATTACTTCATTAGCTCATGCCTACTAGTTTCCATGGCCTTCCTGGAAGCACAGCGATCATACTCCTTTACAAATCACATAACGTGTAGAATCATGGAATCATTTAGGTTGGAAAAGACTTCAAAGATCATCAAGTCCAACTGGTAACCCAGCACTGCCAAATCCACCACTAAATTATGTCCATAAGCATGACATCTACATGGCCTTTAAATACCTTCAGGTATGGTGACTGCACCACTTCCCTAAGCAGCCTGTTCCAATGCTTGATGACACTTCATATGAAGCAATCTTTCCTAATATTGAATACAAACCCTTCTTGCTGCAGCAAGACTTGAGACTGTGCCCTCTCATCCTAGCTATCACTTGTTACCTGGGAGAAGGAACTGACCCCTGTTGCAGTGCATGATTAGGGTTTTTCAATTTTGTATATGTTTCTTGTTTCTTGTAATGGTATGTCCCCTTTCTCCCTACCCTCCCTTGTCCCATTCCCTCGTGGTGGCTCCCTGGCTCATCTGCCCAGGTAGCCCAAGGTGTCCACTCACTCCCATTGTCCTGTTAAGTACCCAAGTCCAAAGCCAAACCCCCAATCCCTGAGATTGGTCCATAAGTTACTCCCTGCCCAGGTACTGAGAGAGAGTACTTAAGGGGGTGACAAAGGGCCAGTCGCTCTCTTAGCTCTCTTAGCCCTCTTGGCACTCTTAGACTCTTGCTGCTCCTGGACCCCTCCTGCTGCTCCTGTTCCCTCCTTGCCTGCCTCCCTTCGGC
>VXBB01013008.1:900813-937548 GCA_013399915.1 Illadopsis cleaveri
GCTGCCAAGCTGAGATCAGAGCAAATCCACAGAACATTCGTTGTGCATCATCCCTAAGCAGAGCTAGCCAAGAAAATAGCTCAGGGACGGTACAGACCCCCACCTGGCTACAACCACCTTTAGGTGGTTGTAGAGAGCAACAAGGCCCCTGAGCCTCCTTTTCTCTACGATAAACATCCCCAGCTTCCTCAACTGCTCCTCATCAGACTTGTGCTCCAGAACCTTCCCCAGCTCCATTTCCCTTCTCTGGACACTCTCCAGTCCCTCAATGTCTTTCTTGCAGTGAGGGGCCCAAAACTGAGCACAGGATTTGAGGTGTGGCCTCACCAGTGCCAAGTACAGGGGGACAATCACTGCCTTGGTCCTCCTGGCCACACTATTGCTGATCCAGGCCAGGATGTCATTGGCCTTGCAGGACCCAGAATTTCACTTTGTTGAACCTCATACAGTTTGCCTTGGCCCATCAATCCAGCCAGTGCAGATCCCTCTGCAGAGCCTTCCTGCCTCCATCAGATCAGCACTACAACCCAACCTGGTATCACCTGCGAACTTAATGAAAGTACACTTCACTCCCTTATTTAGATCAATACAGATGTTGAACAGGACTGGTCCCACTACTGAGCCCTGGGGAGCACCACTGCAGCCAGCAGCTGGATTTAACTCCATTCACCACCACTCTGGGCTCAGCCATCCAGCCAGTTTTTTTTAATCCAGCAAACAGTGCACCTGTCCAAGCCATGAGCAGCCAGTTTCTTCAGGAGAATGCAGTGGGAAACAGTGTCAAAGGCTTTACTAAAGTCCAGGTGGACAACATCCACAGCTTTTCATTCATCCACTAACCAGGTCACTGTCATAGGAGATCAACTTGGTCAAGCAGGGCCTGCTTTTCACAGATGCATGCTGCCTGGACCTGATCCCCTGGTAGTCCTGCACATGTTGCATGATGGCTCACGAGACAACCTAGTCCATGACCTTCCCCAACACCAAGGTCATGCTGACAGGTCTGTAGTTCTCTGGACCATCCTCACAGCCCTTCTTGTAGATGGGCTTCACATCTGCTAACCTCCAGATAGCAAAGATTTATATTTGGGTACTGCATAGTACACCCAACTCATCCACTTCAGTTACCTACTAGCTTACCACCAGACAGAGTTTATTGATGGCCTATTAGCGGTGCAGAAGACTGACCATGGAGGATGCTTTCTCAGTGCTAACCTTTTGTTTTAAATACAAGTAGCACATAGAGTGCCACAAATGTTATTTAGCAACTGACACTGTCTCACAGCTGGAGCTCAGCTGCTAGACTTTGTAGGATGATCCTGCTCTTACAGGACAAGGTCAGGACATGCTTCCTAGGCAGAGAGCTGAGCATGTCCTGCTCCCGTGCATGCAGGGGCTGATGCTCCAGACCACCAGCAGTGCCTTGTGCTGGACTCAGCCTGATGAACAGCAATGGTAAATGCATTCTGCAGTCTGTGAAGGAGATTATAACAGTTTTTAATTAAGGGTATTTCTGCTATGCTGATAGCAGATTACACAGCAGGATGGCAGAAAACATTTTCAGGAGTGTCTGAGGAGCTTAAATCCTAACGAAAACTTAACCTGTAGCTAACAAACTGGTTCGTATCTTGATGAACAGCTGGCAGTGAAATATTAAAAATCTGTAATTATTGAACGACATCGACTCAAGCACACAGACACATGCTTGACAAAATATTAATGAGCAGCTTTACGGCTGCATAGCTGTTAAATTTGTTAAGTCGGATTTAACATTTCTCTATGACAAATAACTGTTATCATTGCCAGAGAAAAACTGAGGACATATCTGGATGAACTTGACTTTGGCAACCTTCCCCCCACTCCTGTTCCTTGCTCCCATCCCTGTGCCATCCCAGTGGTTGTGCCACTACGAGCATGTGTGCAGTCACATAGTTAATCAGCAAGAGGAAGTACCTGGCTTAAAAATAACCGTGTCACTTGATCTCAGAGCAGCTTCCCTAGCTGATCACACCACAGATGGCTCCACAGACAATGGCAAATCTGGGCATAGCCACTGGGGACACACGGCTGTGGGAATGAACTGCTGGAAGCGCCGTTCACTTGTAAGTGGTGCAGATGCTGGCAAAAATGTTTGTCAAACTATCAGCAATGCCAAGGAACCTGTACCAGGGCAGAGGAAAGGACTGGAACTAATTTTCCTGTTTGCCAGATCCATGTTCTGTACATACGTACTGTGACACTTCTTTCATTAGTAAAAGGTGCACTGGTGCAAATTAAAAAAAAAAAAAAGTNTTGTACATACGTACTGTGACACTCCTTTCATTAGTAAAAGGTGTACTGGTGCAAATGAAAAAAAAAAAGTCTTACATATTTTAGAAAAGTTAGGATAGCTGAAAACAATTTTTATCTCACAAGCATTTTCATAGGATTTTTTCTGCTCTGAATCAGGATAGAGTCAAGTATTTTCAAAAATCTTTGCTGTAAGAGCATCACAGAGAGAAACTGTTTCTCTTCCAGCCAGCAGATGAGGAGTCAGCAGCTGCCTGGGAGGCAGGAGGTCAGGAATTTGCTGCCAAGCCCAGAAACAGCATTGAGGTCTCCATGGTCGTCGTTGAATGTTGTACCCAGGACATGCCTGTTTCTGCTGAAATGCCTGACATATCTGACCCAATTTCCTTCTTGGACAAGAGAAACCTTCCCCCAAATGAGTTTCACAGAAGAACTGGTACATTTCCACAAGATAAAGTTTGAGTTTTTGTAAGTCATAATTTCTGAATTAGAAAAGAAGCAACAAGTTCTCATCAGAAAAATTGTAATCATCTGCATTCTCCAGGCTGGAGACTTCTGAAGTACTAGACTAAGATCAACACTGGACATCAGCTCTGCATCAGTATTTGGCTTTACATTGCCAATATTATATCACAGCAGGGAAAATACAGCTACTGTGAATGTCAAAGTTTATCTACAATGAATGGGTAAAAAAGAATACAATTTCAAACCATTTACGTCCTGTGACCTTTGCACAGGGACGACAGATAATGGGAGACGGAAATACTTGTCAGTAAATACTCTACTTGCTTGTCTAGAGAAAGTCATATCAAAGATTGGCCAATCATGTGTCAGACCTGACCCCTGCTCATACCCTAGAACAGAAGTGAAGCTAGCAAATACAGTAAACCAGCAGTGAACCTCTTCTGAATAGAGTAGAAAAGGCAGAAACACAGTATCCTAGGCATTTCTGCATCCAACCACTGAAAATCTTCTCGTGGTAATTTTTCAATAGGAAATAAAGTGCTTTCAGTGATTTTTCCACACAATAAAACAGTGAGAAGTTTTAGTATTTCATCAAATGATCACACATCCAATTCAAGAAAAACTTTCTGTATTTCAGCTCCTTTCTATTCAAAATAATACCATGATGCCTTACAGAAATGACAGCCTGAATTGCCACTATAGTAACCCTTTCTTGTTTTCTGGGTTGGGTTCTGCCTGAAGGACATCTCCAACCATCCCTCTAGACCAGGAGCAGCTCAAACTGCTCCAACAGCTCCAACTGTTTAAACACAACCACAGTTGTGCTGTTAATAGTCCAAGGCTAAGCATGGCAATAGTGACACACAACATCTCTAACTCACTGCAGTTCTGCATTAATTGCAGTTTTGCATTTATCTGAACAAGCTATATTAGTATAAATATCTTCATAACTGGAGCAATCACAAACGTGTGATGAGGAACTTGCTGCTTTCACAACCAGTTAAATTTCCAGAACACTATTCAGTACAAAGCTTGTCCATCATCCAGTGCCTCTGTGGCAGGGTTGGGAGCAGAACAGAAATTTCCAGCTCTAACATTAAGGCTGTTTTCTGAAGTTTCTGTGAAGGCCTAGGAGCAGGACCCCATGGTGAGGTGTTTATATTCACTGCAACAGCACAGCATGAAATGAACCTGGAAACACATTCTGCCCCAGATCAAAAGCTCAAATTCACTGAGGTATTGCTATGTTTAAGATTCAAGCTTTTAGACTTGGATTTTTTTTAAGACTGCCTGAAAGCCATATTGCACCTCTCTTTTTCTGGTCTTGAAGGGTCTAATGATTAGATGATGAGCCACAATCTTGGAGAGCTAAAGCCAGGTGCTTCTATTCAATTTTAAATGTATTGGAAATGAGTTGGCATGGAGAGGGCAGATGCTATGTCACTAAGCAAAAACAAAGGCAAAAATATCAGCTGCCCACAAGGCTTCACGCTACATAGAGGCTAAGTGAGGGTTTTGTTCTGAGAAAAGCTTACTGCAAATAACCTCAAATGCTTCTGTTTTCTTAGTTTTTATTGCTGACAGCACCAAGTCTGTTATGTGGTACATCCCTCTTTGCAGTTCAATCCCATAAAAGCCATTTGTTTTGGAAACGCAAGGGTGAAGCCAATTCACAGATAATGATCAGTTTTATCACTGCCTGCACTTTCTGGCAGTGAGAAGGAGGTGTTTCACTTAGGGCTAGATACAAGCAGGGGGAATGCTGGCAAGACTTGTGTTTATAATTTACTTGTTACAGATCAGCCTTCTGTAGGTGGGAATAAAGACACAAATGATAGTTCCTATGGTATTGGAAAATGGTTTTTAATGTAATGGGTACCTAATCAAGGGCTGAATTATACTTTACCTAGTGTAGAACATCCAGAGTCTGGTGTAACTCAGATAATCTCCAGCTCCTGAGCATCTTTTTGGAACAAAGCCTTGGCTTATTGCATCTGTGTAATGTATATGCTCTGCAATGAAGCAGCCACAGCACAGGGAGGGCTGTGGGACTTCTTGGATGGCCAGACCAAGTGGTTCATGCAGTTTATACAGTCCCAGGCCACTGCCCTCTGCAATGCTGGGACTCCAGCTGCAGTTCTCAGGGAACTTCTGGGACCACATCCTTCATCCATGCAAATGAAAGCTGGTTTGGCAGTTTCGGAGCTGAGTAAACAAGTGAACATCTCCAACCCTTTGGCAACAGTCCCTGGAACTGGGAACTTCCTAGTCTGACTAGAGCAGTGCTGAAAGGGCACTTGGGAAATACAGACACACAGGGATCATCACTGCAGGCTGCAAGAGCAGGTGCAGTTAATCCACTTCTTTACAATTACTATGCTAACAGTCAGGCTAGGGAAGACTTAAGAGTCAGGGAACTTAACAAGCTCATTCTATACAGATTTTTCCTGTAATGTATTTTCCATAGATATTTGCACATGTCCAGTTTTATGGTAGGGATGTACTTTGACTATCTGCAAGCAAAAGTTCCTCCCATACGGGATCAGCATCAGAAGCTGAACTAATCCCCACTGAGACTGCACATGGGCTGAGGAGCAGAAAGCAACAGCAGAAAACATCCATTTTCTACATGGAGAAAGATTTTTCTACAGAGATCAGATCCTACAGTGACCTCCAGCTGACTTGATAAACTTTTCCACAGTGCTCCTTCTCAGCTACTCAAGCTTCTCTTCTTGGTGTGAATGGACTGACAGGCACTGCACTTCACCCTGGAAAAGCTGTATTGAAAATATAATTTGCAAAAAAAGAGTGAAGGAGGGACATCAGAGGGGCAATTCTTTATTTTCTCTTTTTAAAAGTCTTATAGTTTCATATTACCTTTAATTTGGATGTGTTTGTGCTCTTAAGCTTAGGAAAAACCCAAACCTGTGATGCTTTGGGGCATGAGGAAGACATCTCTGAAACTTGGAAAGAAGAATCCCCTCTGTGGCTTCTCAGCAGTTATGGCTGGGCAAACCTTTTCTTGACTGTGATTTACAAACTCTTCTCACAGTGTCTATTCCTCTTTCTGAGTTCACAGTCACTAGTTGAAAAATCCCTCACTCTCAGCCATCCCCTTTGTTACAAAATGATATAATAGTGAGTTTCTAATAATTTCATATTGTTCTTCCTTCCTCTCCCACGGAGTCTGGGAACACTATTAAAAACTCCAAGACAAAGATAATTAAGCAACTCAACTTTGTGTTTGTTTTCGTTCCTGGGGGAACCATCTTTAATGAGGTCCTCTAATTCAATTACAATGTAAGTTGCCCCTACCATTAATGAGGTTTTACCAGGAACTCTCTTGTTTTGTGCAAGTAACTCTTTTTCACTGAATTACATTTCTGTTATTCTTCTCAGTGACTTTTGATTTACACCAATGTAAGACCGAGCAGAACTGGAACACGACAAAGCCCCTGTTCCAGAGGGACCTGATCCTGCACAGTTTAATCTCACAGAAGTAAACGCTTTCCTGGTGAGGACATTCCTGGTGCAAGATGTGACAGGGTACCACAAAAAAGCAGCAAAGCTGTGCTGTTCCCACGTGTTGCATTTTCTTCAACAAATAAAACTCATAGGACCCAAAACTCATAAAACCCAAATGTCTTCAGGGATTTATTCATTAATCCATAGGAAAAACTGCAGTGCTAAACTCCTCAAGCCCTGCACTGTGATTTCAGACTGCAGCAGTACAGCTCCATACCAAAGTTAGTAGAGCACTCATTATGATTTCCTGCAGTTTGTCAGCCTCCAGGGCAGCAATTTGTCCTCCATATTAAAAAGAAATCTATACGCTAGAGACTTTATGTGTTTTGTCTGCAAGTAAGTTTCTGTTGCACTGAGAAAAACAGATTTTTAAAAGATGAATGAGACAAAATTCCCCAAAGAACAGCTTGTTTGGCACACTTGTTTCTTCCCATAAAAGCATGTTAAGATCCTCACAAAGTTCTAGGCAAGCTAATGGGAATATTTCTTTGGCTCTATGGAAGGATAGATAAGCCTGATTTTTTTTTCATTTTGACTAGATTCACAAATGTGTTTACATGCATGATGTGTCTAAATACAAGCTTCAGTGTCTTTTGGTAAAGGATAAGAGTAAATCACTTCAGGGAGAGCAAGACTGCCATATATAGAAAAATCAGGCGGCATGGGGAAGAAAAACCCTAGAGAAATCCTGAGAAATTATTAGGAGCAATAGAGCAGTGCAGAATCTCAGATGGTGGGGGACACATGGTGCGTGCAAACAACAGAGTAGAAGACAATTCCTGCCTGCATCAGCCTACATCATGAAGCACTTTCTGGTTTCCTCCTCATGTGTAGCAAAATATTGTAGACAAGGGTGGCCTGATGGAGTAAGCAGTAATGAGGACATCAGGCTTTGGGCTACGGTCAAGCTGTTGGGCAGAACCCTGAGTCAAACCCCAAATTGTCAGTCCTTTATCAAAAGTATCCCATGTAATCCTGGCACACAGATTCTGGTGGATTGCCTCTCGTAACTTCAAAGCAAATGAAGACTCCCTGGTATCTCCCCTACTTTATTCCCAGTCTCCCTAAATAATTCCACATCAGTTTTACACCTACAACTGTCACAGCTTTTCATGCCAATTAGTGAGTGAAATGAGCTAGTCCAGGACAGAAATGGGAAGCTCATAGTCCACATGCCTATGTCTCAGCTAAGGGGGAAGCTATAATTTCTTCTCATGAGGAAAGCGGGCAGGGTAAAATCAATTTCTGCAGTCAGTTTGCCAAGCACTAACCCACATATTTCAGTTACTGTGATGTTGGAGACACACTTTTCTCCCAAATATAATGTTGCCACTAGACAGGAAGAATTCAGCATGAATGTCAATGCTTGCATTCCTACGCCTGTGAAAACCAGTCACCATCATCAATTTGAAAGAGCAAATATGTCTGAGAAGAAAGATCAAGCAATTCTAAGGCTTAAATGTGATCCAAAACATCAAGAAAATACAGTGTTAAAAGCCAGTTTTACAATGTCTGGAAACTTCTCCCATTGTACATGCAGCTGATCATGTGAATTGTGGTTGCACACAATTTGTGTCTGGCGCTATTGAAAACACTAACTTCCTTTTGAGGTCCCTTTTGAGTACATCACATGAAATGAGACTTGAGCACTTACTGCTTGCACACAAACTGCACCGTGCTGTAGGTCTGGTGGGTGGGAACCTCTCTGCAATTTGTGTGTCTTTTTCTATTGGACCCCAGCAAATGGGGTTGCCCCAAACCTAGGCTGGAGCTGGATTACAGTTCATGGATGATTGCTGATGCTGTATTAGGTTAAATACCACTGAAAAGCACTGTCTCAGCCATACAATTAGCTGTTTTACAAGAAAATAGTTTGGATGGAAGCTGAATCTGAACAAAACCAAGAGTAGCTTTGTTACTGACTTTACCAGAGATGTTTTCTCCACTGTAGCATTCCTATGTCCTTGTCACTGTCCTCCTTCACATGCTGCTTCTACCAAAGCTCTATAGAAAGGAACCATAGCAGCAGCTTCTTGAGCAGAACAAGATGTTCTTTGCACATCCTTGTTGAATCCAGGAGAAGCAGGCTTGGCTCCTGAACCACAATTTTGATAGCTGTGCAAGGAGATCTAACATATGTCAGCTTCAGAACATTTGAGATGTTTACAAACGTTCAGATACCCTCTCAGATAAAGGATTCTAGAGAAAGGCAATGTTTTCTTTTAAAAATTAGGAACATGAGAAACAGACAAGGCTCTAACTAAGAAACTTTCCACCTTAGTAAAACGAACACACTAGAAAGAACACCCTGAGCTCTCATTTAATGATACAACCATCACTTGAAAGCAACTAACCACGGAGCACCCGACAGGAAATCTGTATGAGCCTCCATTTTCTATTTGAGTGATTTGTACAACTTCTGTTTTTCCCTCGCTGCTTCTGCAGTCCTGCATGCCAGGGTCACTGATGGACTTCAATCCAGGCAGCTTATGCTGGGGCTCAACAGAGAAACCATCCTCCAGTCCAGTGCCCATTGGCACTGCAACACACCAGAGGCATACAACAATCTCAAGAGTGTCCAGCCTCCCTTTGGAGATCTTTGTGCAGTCCTCACCTGGCAGCTCATCTTAGAGTTTAATTGTGCTCTGTGCCATGGTGAGATTTTTCTTCCCACTTCTCAGCCTTCCATGGACTCAGCCCTCCAGTGGTTTTGTCTCTCAAGGCATTAAGCAAGTTGCTTTCCTCTCTTTACTCCAGCATTTCTAGGGCTGCATTTCACAAAATGCCTTTTTAAGACTGACAGGTAGCTAAAGGTGTATATATGCACACACACAAATAATGTGTGTGTGTGTGTTTGTATGTGTGCATGTGTGTATACACATACACCAACACTTAGCTCCAGTGCATGTCCTTTTCCAATCCAGCCTCCAGCCAGTCCCAAAATGATCTCCATGCTGACCTCAGGGGCCTGTCACTTTGCCAAGCACATGTTTTTCCTAAGCACACATCTAACTGTCTAACTGTCCAAATTACTTTTGGCACCACCAGGAGAGTAACTGGACATCATGACTACCCTCTGACCCATCCCTTCGTCCTCCTTGTCTGAGTACTTTACTTCAAAACTTTTGTTCCTTTTAATGCACAGAGGAAAAAGGAAGATGCATGAAGTGCTCCCATACATGCAGTCTGACCCTCTGTCTCCAACTCTCATCACCTTTGTGTGCACTCTCCCTGCTATCTTTGTTTACTGATTGCTCGATGTGAGCTGTTGCTAAATCCTATGCAGTTGACTGCTCAGCACTTGGCACATTTGGCCCTGACACCGAAGCATATGGGCTGCAATTTCTACAGTAACACAATACAAAACAGTCCTCTCTATCAAACTTCCCCTTCAGGACCTCTAAATATTCTTCTAATTATACAGTCCTTTTATTTTCCACTTTCTTTGCTCCTCAAAATTTCAGTTCTATTGTTTCCACATGCTGTGTGTACACTATGTCCAAATATTCCAGGTGACAAAATACTACTAATTTCATACAACTGCTTTAATTTTTATCACTTTCTCAAGACTGAGCTTAACCACTTCAAGTTTCAAAAGCACACACTGCTCTATAAACTATAAATCAAATACCTAATAAAGTTCCTGAGATTTTTAAAAAAGAAAGTTCAAAAATGAAACTCCCATCCTCCTCTTCCAACTGTTTTTAATCAAGAACAGTATGAAATAAGTTATCTGAGTTCATAATGTAAAAAAAGAGAAAGCACAATTACTCGGAGATGAAATTTGAAGATTAAACCCCTTTTGATTCCTTAAGCTGTCTGACAAACATTTCTGTGGGACAGCAATTGCAGCAAGATGTTATGAAATATTTATGTCAGTTTGTAACATGCGTGACCACATGTTGGTCAAGACAGCTGAACTGTTCATTATTGCTAGGAAGCTGTAAATCATCCCTCTGGCAAATCTTCACATGAGTTTCGAAATAAATTGGTTCTGTTCTTGATCCCATTAGATGCTATAGCTTAAAATGCAAACAATATTATTGTTGGCATGGCTGCTGCCTGTCCACCTCGGCTCAAGTATTGCAGCCTGTCCTAGCTAAAACAAGTATTGTCTGAGGTCAAGGCAGTGGTTTCCTTCCTCCAGCAGAACATCTATTCCTCTGTACACGAAACAATTTGGCTAAATGACACAAAGATGAAGCGTGACTGCAGTAAGGGTAACAAACAGTCCAGGCTCTTGGAACACACAAGTGTTATTCCAAAATAATTCCATAAATCAGTAATCAGGTAAAGATTATGGTTAAAGCATTGATTTCACCCATGCACCTCAGTCAGGAGACACCAATCAAACCTCCAAACCTGCTATTCAAAGTGGGGTTCCAGCTTAATAAAACCTGCCTTGCTAAAACCAGATGTTGTGGTATGGGGAGCTTTGGAGGCAGAGCCAGAGTCTGCAAATACTGGGAATGCTGATGTGATTTTCACTCATGGCCTGTAGGCAGGGCATATGTTTGGCAATAGACCACTCAAACTCAGGTTTGAGGCCAAGGTTTTGATTCTCCTATGCCTGGCACCACAGTAATGCAGCAACATCAGAGTAAAGCAAATGTAAAATGATTTTTAACTTCTCAGTGTTTGAAATAAATTAATGTCTGGATAGTCAGAGCTGAACAGTTGAATGGAGACTTTATACTGACCTTTAAAAATAAAAATGGCACTTACAGAAAGGATGGGGATGGACTTTTTTAGTAGGGGCTGTTGTGATAGGACAAGGGTTAGTGGTGTTAGACTGAAAGAGGGTAGGTTTAGATTGGATGTAAGGAAGACTTTTTGTTAGAATAACATTCATTTTTTTTACAAAGGCATGTAGTGACAGGACAAGGGGAAATGGCTTTAAACTGAAAGAGGGCAGGCTTTGATTAGATACTAGGAAGAAATTATTTCCTGTGAGCGTGGTAAGAGTAAGACACTGTAAGAGGTTGTCTAGAGAAGTTGTGGATGCCCCATCCCTGAAAATGTTCAAGGCCACTTTGGATGGGGCTTTGAGCAACCTGGTCTAGTGGGTGACATCCTAACCCATGACGGGGAGTTGGAACTAGATGATCTTTAAGGTCCCACCCAACCCAATTCAAGAGTCTGTGTTCTGAGAAAAGCAAGGCTACAATTCACCATCAGTATGATTTTGCGAGTTGTCAATGGATATGTGGAATTTTATCATACCCAGTATCTTCCTCCTGGGCCTGAAACCCAGATGTAAGATGCTATCACACTGTCTATAAAATCTGAGTGAGGGAGCACTCCTGAAGTTGTAGGTTACCGTTATGTTTAGCATTGAACAAAACCTAACAAGTCACACTCTGCTTTGTTATTCCTCACAATAAAAGCATGGTTGTCAGAGTATGTGTCCACATGGCATGTCTTTTGTGTGTTTACAAAAGCTTAGCACTTCTGTGTACTGATGGGACAGAAGACAGACTTTTTCAGGTCAGCCATTAGCCAACATCACTTACTTTCTGGCAGTGTTTCTGACTTGCTGCCACACAGCAGCATCCTTTCCAAACCCAGGAGAAAAGGATGGCAGTTTTGACTGACTGATCCATCACTGATTGTGATGAACTAGGATTTTCTTGGAGGCAAGTTCTGAAGCTGAGCACACCCCAGGGAGTTACTGAACAGTTATTTAAGAGTGTGCACACAACAGCATCAGCAGCTTCTCCAGTAAATAAAAGCCATAAACTGGACGAAAGCCCATGAGCCAGAGACATGGAATCCCGGTCTCAATACTGGGGTGGGCAAACAGAGGATTTTTTGGTGCAGCTCTCTAATAGTATGCAGGGGTCAGAAGGAAGCCAACGGGATACTTCAGGGTCAGCACTGCCCCACAAGCTGACTCAGTCTTTCCAGAATCCAAGGGGAGTTCTAGTCACTTGGACACAAGCATTTCCAAGCTCAAGTGCTTTCCATTCCTAGAGCACTTTCTACTGTTTTGTAACAACACAGATGTAGCATGCTTCTTCTGTCCTGTCTCTCTTTTCTGATTTTCTTTCACAGAAAACGCAAAGAAGTTACACGGCAGAGGTGAAAACGAATGTCAGATTATCTCGTGGCTGTTGCTATTTCCAGGATGTATCACTCAGAGCTTTCAAGAACATCAGTGAACATTTTGTTTGGGCTGCAGGACTGACACACTGTCATTGTATTTCCTCTGATGACTTCCTGAAGCAAGGTTTTTGTTTTTTCTAGCTGATAGCAGATGTATGCATCCCAGAAGCTAAGGAAATGAACACCATTAGTGCCGAACCTGCAGGATGAACCTGATTGCTGCTTCAGCACACAATTAAAAAAACTTGCACTAAAAGTTGATTATTTTCACAGTTATTAGTAACTTGTTATTAGTACTTTCATGATAGCATTTGGTGTACAAATAATGTCAGTAATAAAGAAAGATAATCCTTCAGACAGTTCCTACACACTTACTGCTCTAGGCTATTAGGCAACTTGGTACACACTGATTTAAAGATCACAAAATCACTCTTGCTGGCATAGAGTGGTGACCTGCTCCCTTTGGGAGAGTGGCTGTTGGGAGTCCACCAGCCTCCTGTTCAAGTGTACACACTGTATTTCAGCCAACGATGCTAAACCTTGCTTTTTAAAGAAATCAATCTTTCAAGGTGCTTCCAAACCATACTTAAGATTTAGTGGACTGAGCCCTTGGATACAGATTCAGATATGATATAGAGCTTGGTCTCTGAACCACTGCAACCTCTGGTGTGCTGAGACAGGACAAATACCACATCCCAAGGCAAACTGTGTGCAAGGTTCATATATGCTGTCAAAGATATCTAGCTCTGGAAGAAGCTTTCAGAGAATGTCAAGAAGATCTTAGGTGTGACCTTCTGGAAAACACCAAAAGCCTTTCCCTTCAGCAACAATACCCCTAAGAATTTGAAACAACCTTTTATTCCTAAACCTCTATCAACTCAGCTCTTCAAACACACAAAGCACAACAGAGAGCTTAACCAGAGATGGAGTCTGGACTCCCCAAAGGAAGGAGGGCGGTGTCTCCATGTCTGAGTCCCAGGATGACAATGAGTGATACGAAGCCTAAAGATGACCAGTTGCTTTTCTAAAGACAAAAGCACTGAGTTAATCATTCTGCTAGAATAAATTTTAAAAATTAAATCTTTAAAACCAATTTATAAATTTGTCTGAAAGCCATCTCTTCTGTCCAAAGCTTGCAGATTTGTTCTGAGCCTAATGCAGGCCTTCACTCAGCAGCAGGCTAGGGTGGAAATTATGAAGCTGACATTTAGGCCTGGCAAAATCAAACCCTGTATGTACTAAAAAAGAAAGCAAAGTGGAATAATCTTCCTTTGTTCCTTAGCCAGAGAGTCTGGCTTAGCACTTAGTCTAACCCTTCTTTCCAGCTTAAAAGAAACTGGACTCCAGTGGTAAAACCCTGGCTCCACAGCAAAACTCATGTTGAATTCAGAGATCAGATATGATAAGTCTTTGGAATTTGTTTGCCAGACAAAAACATAAATGTAAACAATGACAATTACTATATTATTATTAAAAAATAAAACCTCCTTTAAATGGAAGTTGAAGCAATGGCAAGACATACCAAGATTTAATCATACTAAACCTGCAAGGTCCTGTGAGGAGGAGGGAGTAGGACTCTGTGATCCTTATGGGTCACTTCCAGATAGAGATATTATATGATTCTGTGATCTTACACTTAAGGTTTTTAAAATAAATGTAACTTTTGTAGCAAAAGAAAAGTTGCATTATTAAGCTACATGTCTAGGAAGAAAATCTCATGCTTTTTAATTTATGTAGAATCAACAGAGCCAAATTCAGTATCGGGTACTGGATGTAACAAATGCCAATGAAGTGCACTCTTTCAAACATAAATATTTTAATTTCTGCTGTTCTGACATGCCCTCAACTTAGTGTCTTTGGGTTTGAATTTAGCTAGTAGGTACAATATTTTGTTTCTGTTTGGGCTAGCCACAATCGTATTTGATAAAGGAGAACTGGTTTACCTTCACCATTCTTTTACCAAGAAAACGAATCAAAAATAAAATCCATTTAGTCAAAATGAAAATGAAATAAAAATAAAATTACAGTTTCTTCATGAAAACAGAGTGCTACTTTCCAGGTGTATTTAGGTACTTGTAGATGCATAAATATACCTACTTGGATTATCAAAGATATGTTAATAAAATATGTCTCTAATCTGCATTGTGTTCAGATCCCAGAGATTTAATATAGCTCTGCTTAAATACTTCCACAAGTCTGACTGAAAAGATAGTAAGAAACAACATATTCTCTATTAGTTGCATTTTATTTATTTTATAAACTAGGTTTTCTCATAACATTATCCTGTGAGGCTGGGTATACACATATACATATACACACAAAAAAAGAAGCCATAAAAATTTATTTAAAAGAGACTTTGCCAAATAGCCCTAATATAAAATCAGAATGAAAGCATCTGGGAAAGGAAAAGAGAATACATATGAATGGATCTAGATAAGCTATCTGGCTGCTCAGCTAAAAACAATGTCTTGGGGCTGTCTTCCGATAACAAGAACTTGCTTACAGCCATACACATGCATAAGCATTGCCAGCCAAGGAGAAAGAACATTAAGGAAAATAAAGACAAAACACAAAATCAGGTTTCGTTCTCGTTACAGGTCAGACCTCAGTGAGCCAGTACTTCCCTGCAGATCATTTACTCCAGCAGGATGCTGTTTCTGCACCACAGTGCTGTAACTCGTGAGTTGCTTTCGCTACAGGGGCTCATTTTGTTGAAGGGGGCTACGCGAGTTTTTCTAGATGTGTAGTTTGTTGGACAACCAAGTTCCTTACCTTCTAAGTTTGAGACCTCCTCTGCAACTTCTAAGGCTCAGAACATCCCAGTTTATTAAAAGGATGTGCACATGCAAGGCATTGATAATTTTGTTAATGAGTCCAGAATCAGTAGGAGGTTAGTGTCCCTAAGAAAAGTGCTAAAGGTAAAATGGCATTTTGGGAAAGCCTGTACCAGTTGATTTCTTCCATTTAACCATGAACAAACAAAAAGAAAAAAGGAAGTTAAAAGTGAATACACAACATATTTTTCACATGGAGCCATGTAAATGAATCTTTTATGTTGATTTTTTTTTTTTTTTTGCTTGTTTAGAGGAAGAGAAAACAATGATGGGCAGGTATTAAATTGTACCAATGAAACAGACATACTCTGTTAGTGTGGTTTTGTCAGCAAACATTTGATTACTTGGAGCTTTCTTTAGAGCCTGGAGCAGAGCCAGGTGGTGACTAGTGGTGGCACTGAAAGAAGAGGAACACAGTGGAAGTCAGTCACCAGAAGAGACCTTTTCTTGCTTGTGCTTTGCCAAGTTGCTTGACAACGTGGCTGATGGAAACAGCTTCTTTTCATCAATTACAATGCAATTCTTTCAGGCTCTTTCTTAGCTCAGCCTTATTGTCAGCCCTGTACACAGCCCAGTGCTGAGTTTTGCAATGAAGTCACCATAGAAATGACATGATGAGCATGTACTGACCTCCCAACTGTGTTTCCTGGTCCTGAAATAAATTTGAGCTCAGTTATTACAGTGCCTCTGATTTAATAATTGGCTTTTGGGAGACACTCAAATGCTTCAAATGGAATCTTTTCTTAGGGTCAAATCCTGTCTCTTATTGTAGCCTACGGGAATTCTGCCATTGGATTTTAATGAGACAACAATTTGGCCATTAATCCATGAAAATTTGCTACTCCAGTTCACACTGCCCTCCCATTTAGGACCCTGTTGTTCAATTCACTTTGAACCAGCTTGTTTTCACTTTCAAGATTATTGTGCAGACTAAAGAGTAATTCAAACAACAAATTCAGCAAGAACAGGCATTAGCTGCATTAACTGTATGGCTGCTGCCTGGACACTGCTAACCCCCACTGCAGAACTTTCCTGAACCTGCTAACAGTTACTAAGTCACTGAAAAGTAATTTCAACAAAAAGACAATAAAAGCACCATAAACAAGGAATTTCCATGGTGCACAGCCTAGAACCATGAATATCCTTCACCTCCGAGGGAGAAGCCAAATCTTTAGGTCAGGAAACATCAAGGATCAAATTCTCTCTAGTTGTATATGAGGGTTCATGTTACTGGGAGTGTACCTTAGGGCACATCTTCCAAACTGCCTCTTGCACATCCTGGCTGACTTCTGTAAGCTTCTGTCTATCATAACATACTGCATTTTGGTAGGCTTGTTTGAGCCATAGCTCTCCGATAATCCTCAAGCAAGATGCAAATGTTCTTTTAGAAATGTCAGTACTGTGCTGTTCAGCAGCTGCACACTTGTGTTCCTAACCACTCTTCACATACTTGCTTGGAAGCAATTCATGGACTCCTGGGGCTCACAGATTAAACACCAGTGGTACAGAAAATTCTGCAGATTTTCAGAGGTGACCAAGATCACAGTAACTACCACTAATTTCAAGTCTATTAGATAACTTTTCCTGCCTTGGCAATTGCCCATCGCTCTTGTTCACAGCTAATTTTACATTATACTCCTGGACTTCATTCCTACAACATTTTGCAGCACCTAGAGAAATGCCTTTATAAATACAATGGCAGATTTCTCTGTATGGAAGAGGGTTGAATAAAAGAATATCCAGTTTTCTGTGTCTCTGGTTAAAAAACAGCATTTCTCTCCTGTTGCCTCTCATTGATTCTGTTTAAGTGGTCTGGCACGCTCTGAAAATGCACAAGGGCTCTATTATGTACAGGCAGTAGGTACAGCAGGTTTCACTGGACTGTAACTGATTTGTTTCAGATGAAGGGATGCTGTTAACCACCACTGTGAATATAATTGCTTAGTTGATTTCCACATTCTTGTCATTGTTGGCCTGGCTACTGCAAGAACAAGCTGGTAAGGAATTCCCTACTGCTGGTTAAAAAAAGAAAAGGAAAAAAAAAAAGAAAGTCTTCAGGTCAAACCAGACATGCCCACACCAGAGGCAATACAAATATGTCTTTTCACTGCTTCACTGCTTTTCCTTTGCTCCTTCTTTAGACCAGAACCAGCTCCAGAAGGAGACATCCTCCGGGTGAAGAGGGAAAGGGACCTGTGCATATGGTTAGAACACAGAGGTGCCACCTCCAAGCTCTGGGATGGACAATATCTGATTCCTTCTGTGACACGTGGCAGGGAGCTCAGAAGCCTTTAGCAGACTTTCAGTGCTGGTTGTTGCTTGCAGTCTGTCCTTATACAAAACACAACTCTGCTCCTGATGTGCTGTCTCTGTAGCCTGTCCTGTGCTATGAAGTTTGTGGGAAAGCCCCCAGAATTCAGCTGAAACCAGAGCTGGGTGCTTCCACCAGAGCAAAAAGAAAAGACACAGTTAATTTATCACACTAGGTGTCAGCGGTTCTGGATTTGATTCCCTCCCCTCTCTCAGGCTCAGACCAGAGTGTTTCCACTGTGGAGTCTGGTAGCACCTGCAGCCTCCAGGAAAGACTGATCCCTGCCTGTGCCAGACATTATACATATACGAGGTCCATGGGTTCTGATCTAAAGGCCGTTGAGCAGCATAGCTCTAGGAGTGGGAATGTTACAGGGGAGGTATTTGCAAAGGTGTAACTGGAGAAATCTGGTAGTCCATGGGTCCTGGGTATCCAGGAGACCTTAACATCTCTCTGCTGCCAATTCCCATTACATTTTTAATCTACATTCTTTGGATTTTTGTTAACTTTGTCTCTCCCATGGAAAACTCACCTGCACATCCTTCCTTCTCTGACCTACTCTTTTCAGAACACCAGAAACGAAGGCCTTCTGTTTTTACAGAGGCTTTTGGACATGCTTTTTCCCTCCATCTGACATCTAACATCAAGTGCACACATAATTCTTTATAGACTGGGACTCCTAAGCCTTTGTTCTTACCATTTAACTTATCACCTTCATCATTATTACCTAAATATGTGATATATTATATTATTAATTTCTCAGTAAAACTCTTTGGGAAATAGGGTGGAAACACTATCATGCATAGTCTTTTGAACATTTTACATTGTTTAAGTAATTAACCAACATAAATTCTCCTTATAAAAAAACAAACCAAACCAAAAACCCACTGTGGTGAGACACAGCCCTTTACAGAAACAGCATGGCAGCATTAAATATTGACAAGTGTGCTTGCAAGCTTTGCTTGCCAGGAGCAGACACACATGCTCAATGCACTCCACTTACCAGGAGAGGACTGTAACTTGAACACCAACTGAAAGAAAAGCAGCCTATTTCTTTTCAATAAATGTGAAGGTGTTCTGAACTATGAGCAAACCCTCAAAAACATTCATATTAGAACAGCCCTTGTCACACATCACAGCCTTAGGGTCTAAAACACATTGTAAAAAATGATACAGGAGATCAAAACAAAGCAATGAAAAAAGGTAGGCTCTGTCCCAAAAAGACAACTGGTACAGAGAGGCAGGAGACAGAACAGGAGCAGTACTGATTAGCATGATGAGCTTCATCCTCAGCACAAGCCTTCCAGTGCTCTCAGCACGCTCACTGCCAAGTCAGTAAGTCAGCTCAAAAATATTTGTTATGTTAAAGTAATCCTCTGTGCAAGTCGTTTTAGTGTAGGATGACATTCATCTCAGAGGTAAAACACAAAGGATCTTTGGCTGAATTCTTATTGTGAGTGACACAAAGAAAAACCCCTCACCATAGGACACCGATTTATTGCCTATGGCCCCATTGAAATGTCTGCATAGAAAATGAGGCTACTCCCCTCGAGCTGCATGACATCCAGCTGGGCACCCCGTGCAAATGAGGAGCTCACAGTGCCAGCTTTGGCAGTCACCAGGCCTGCTGAGGATGGACATGGCTCAGCAGGACAATCATCCTATAGCATAACACAGTCAAGGGATGCTTCCTTGGAGGGACAACATTGAACAGACCTTATGGATCTATACAGCAGAGTGGAAAAGAGAGCATGTTGTTCTTTGTAGAAGCAAGGAAGACCGAGGAAGAGATGCTCCAGATTTCTGTCTTGCTTCACGTAATTGGGATGCACTACCAGCTGCAGGAGGTATGTAACCAGCATAAATTACTGCATCATTAGCTACCTAATAGGCAACTCTTCCTCTCAGAATTAATTGGGTGAGCCAGGAAGGGCAGAATAAAAGTAGACAATGACACTGTATGAGATGTTTTCCTTCTAATACCATTCAGTAGCAGCATTAGACCACCCCCATCTGAAGGCTATAAAGAAAAGTTTTGGGATGGCACTACAGCAAAGGGTACAGATGGCTCCTAGTAATATTCCATCAGCACGGACCTTGTATTGAGTCCTATTACATTCGTTCACATATTTTGTGAATACATCACTGATCCTACAAATCTGACATGTAGTAAATAGTAAGTTACAAGATGAACTCATGTTCCCAATAGCTCACTTCCCATATACATTTTACTGTGAACACAAAGGCAATTCAGCTTTCTGGCACTGCTGCCATGCAAAGTTCATAAGTTGAATTTCGTGGTCTGTGTCTGAAATGTGCAAAATGACTTCTCAGTTTTACTGCATCAAAGGGAAGTTTCTCCAGACTGCAGAAGTGCAGTCAAACATGGATATTTAGTTTCAGCCTCACAGGAAGGGCTGAGAAGCACATGCAAAGCATGCTCCTGTCAGCACAGACCTTCAGGGAGATCACAGGCTACAGGTTTACAGCACTTTCCCTAAAACAGGAAAGGAATTAAATCATTGTTTCTATACCAGACAAAAAGTTAAAGAAAGACTCAAAGGCCAGACTCAGTGGTAAGCAGATGGAACCCACCAAATACTTTGTAAACTTCCTTCCCTCCTTGAACTACCATGGCACCTTTGGGGGACATCTCTGCTAGTGAGACCCAGAGCAGTTGTTTTGGAGGTGGTACCAACAGAGAAAATCCTGCCCTAACAGACTATAAAGCATAGGAAGCCTAGCTTCCAGGTCCAGGCACATAGCAGGGCACAAATGTGTACCTGCAAGAAAAGCAATGACTTTGAGAAATGTGGGGCTTAAGGACACGGTTTAGTGATGGACTTGGCAGTGCTGTGCTAACAGCTGGACTTGATCTTAAAGATCTTTTCCCACCTAAACAATTCTATGATTTTGTATCAGTAGCTTAACTTGGTCAGGTATTCGTTTTTTGAAAAGTTGGTTCAGTGTTTCAGCTTCAGTCGTACTGAAAGGAAGTTCTTTCTAATGTAGAGAAAATGAGAGAAAGCAGAAAATATTACAAAGGAATGACAGAGGTTCATGTTGCAGGCTGTTTTGAATCAGGAGTCAAGATCTGACAATAAATAAAAGAAGCCATGCAATGAGAATCACTTGTGAAATGCTCTGACCGCAAAGACTGGTTAGATTCATTACAGAAAAGTGGAGAAAGAACAGCAGCACACAGAAAAGCCAGAAACAAAGCAAAAATGCTTCAGGTTAATTCAGATACAGAATTCTAAAAGCCTAGATGAAATGACAGCTGTATGACATTTGAGCATAAGAAAGACCATGCACTAGAGATGTTATGCAAAAAGACACTGAGAACATGAGATACACTGTGTACAATCTTCAGAGAGACACGGAGCGTCGGCTTACATTGGGATGGAGGCTGCTGCAGCTTCCAGTGATCCAAAAAGGTAGGGAATGAAACACCAAGGACAAACTAATAGCTACACAGCCTTAAGAAAGGTCAGATAAAATTGTATCTGAAATAGGCTAAACTGTAGCCTGTAGAGAAAGGACAGCAGTTTGGAAAGAGATTTGCATGTGCATAAATACAACATGTACATCACACACAAGTGATGGTAGTTGCACTTGTAGTTATGGTTAAGGTCAAGGGAAAAGAAAGGAACAAATGACAGGAGATCTTGCCCCAAGAAGTCTTCTAGTGAGAAGAAAATAAAAATGTGATGAGAGATGTGTGAATAGAGGCAAACAGCTACAGATGGCAAAGGATGGGACATCAAGAACATGGATTTTGTTGAAGTCAGCAGAGATTGGAATAGAAGGAAGGGTATAAAATACTGTCTTTGAGGTCTTTTCCCTAAGACAAGGAGGTTTTGTCACTAGAAATGTTTCTCCCAGTAGGATAGATGCAGTAGGAATATGCAGTATGTACCACATGGTTATTTAGACCACAGAGAAATGCTGCATTTGAACTTTTATCAAAGAAGAAACTTCCATATCACTAGGATCTGGTCCTACCCACTAATTTCTCATTTCTGGTGTCATACCTCTTTCCTCTGAAAAAGAAAAAAAAGAAAGAAAAAGAAAAAAAAAGAAAAAAAGAAAAAAAGAAAAAAAGAAAAAAAGAAAAAAGTGATGCAAAGGATTTATGACTTCCTTAAAGCACAGCTCAGCTGTAAATAGGAGACAGGGAGAAACTTGCATGAAAAGACACCAAAACCTCAGAAAAGGGTGAAGTAGAGATAATGGAATGACAATATCTCTGAGTGCACAATTCCTGTCCTGTGAAAACAGGTTGAGCATTTTGATGTGAAAAGCTTATATCAGCCTTAAAACACCCATAGGGTATGAAGCCTTGCACTTCTTAGAAATTAATACCTAGCCTTCAAAAACCTTGCCAAGGAATCTGCCCTGTCCAAAAGTTCCAGGTCTCTGCATCCACTTCTACACGGAGCCTACCACGGGAGCAACACCACCAGCAGCAGCAATACTGGGGATGCCCCTGTAGCATCTAGAGGAAGGTCTTAAGCTAAGCCAGCAATCTCCTGCAAACAACATCAGAGCTGAAGACAGCTGTCAAGAGGGAAGATTTCCCACAGCTCAGGGTCCTTCTCTCTTTCTCTTTTGATTCCTTCTGAATCCTGAGGAGCTCATCAGGACAATTCTCCAATCCAAAGACAAAACAATTTGAACACTTATAACATGGTGGTTATTGAACATTTCCCCCAATAGAGTGCATCTCTGTTTAAAGTTCCCTTGACTAATGCAGGTCCTTCCCAATACTGAACCTATAGGACTGCATATTTTAACAGGGCATTCATTTTGTATTAAAAAAGCATCCCTTAACTGTAGCCAGATGTCCACAGAACTCTGCAAAAAAGCTTTTTCTACCAGTGCCACTTGGTTTACTCTTACATCTGTTGCGTAGCTCAGGAATTAGTAGAATGTAAAATGTTTTATGAATTCCCTCTGCTCTCATTCAGTGTTAATATATTCAACATGTTTTCCTAAAACCACATGCACGTTTTTTCCATCTCTTCTAATTTACTTGCATAACTTAACTCCCAAAGCTAACCTAGAAAATTCACAGAAATTGGAGACAAACTCCATCCACCTATATAAAAGCTTGGTCCATTTCTTGTTCCAGAGAGGCTCATTTCCAAAGGGTGAAATCTGACCTGACTGAAGTTAAAGGCAAAACTTTGAGGGGCATCATTAAAAGCAAGTTTGTCTCAAAACTACCCCCAGGACTCTTCCCTCACCCGTTATTTATGGTTATGACACACCATTCACTCTATATGAACATGTTTGAATCAGTAGTCAGAAGTCTAAAGCTCCTTGGACTCCATACACACCATAATGGCATCATGGAATTATTAGCATCTCAGTTTGTTATTTCCCTCTTCATTTCTTTTCTGTCTGAGACTGAACTTTCCATCTTATTTTCCCCCCTTTAATCTCAAGAAGAAAGCATTGCTGTCAGATTTGCCAAACAAATCCCAAATCATCTTAGTAATTTTTTTGGAAATGAGCAAGGGAAAAAATGACAAACTATAACTACCATCTTACTCTCTGCCATGTGAAGCCCAAATTGCTTCATATTCAGCATAAATAGTAATTTTGTTCTTTAAAGTAAATTCTGACCTGATTTAGATTTTCTTCTTGGTAAAAGGGTGGTTGGTTGTTGCATAGAAGGAGGGAGAATAGGCAGAGAACTCAGAACTCAGAGTTGCCTATGTGGTACAGATGTAACAAGAAAGGTTATGAAAATCAGTGAGCAGGAATTCGCTGTTTTGGATGCTGCATTTCCATCATTCTGATTTCAGGCTGCGCTCACATTCCCAACATAAATCCAGAGAGCAGCAGCCTCTGCACATCTCGTGCTTCCAGCAGGACTTGCTACTTTAATGAAAGTGAATTCCTGTGCACGCTGTTCCCCAGCTGAATGCTTCAATGGGCAAATCCAGCTCCTTTCTCCTTGCCAATGTCCTGCTGACACAGCCCACATAATGACACTGCATGTTGGCACAGGGTAGGAAATACATCTGGATGAGGTTCTATGTCCAATTTTGTAGTCATGAGCCAATTTTTTTTTGCCAAATGCTTTTTGCCCTTATTAGTTCTCCTGGGGTGGGGAAAGGAAACATATGATTATTGATCTGCCTGAAGAGGTTTCATTCCCCATCAAGTGGCCTTGGGAGAGTATTAATTTCCTTCCCACTCAGTCAAGCTTTCATGAGAATGTCCCACAGCCCATACACCCTTTGAGTCTAAGGTCCGCTCAGCTGCAAAGTTACTTTCCTTTAGTCACAGAGAAGAAAAGGGGCTGGAGGGGGAATGAGGAGGTCCTCTGGCTTATAAGGCAAGATGAGCTACAACTCCATCTCTTTGGTCAGACCTTTTCTTTAGTCTTAACAATCTGCATGTCAGAAGTTCCACATCACCCATTGAGTTCACGTCAGAAAACCATTCTGTTGTCCCAGCCCTCAGTTGCAGTGGAGCTCACTATCTCCCATCATGTCTCCCATAGCTACAAAAACCAACTTATTCCTCTGTGTTTCTGCCCCACTTCAGATATGTGAAGACCACTGTCCTTTCTGAAGCATACCTCCAGCTTCTGACCAAGGGGCCACATCTTTCTGGAAGTGCTGTGTGCCAGCGGAGGCGTGGCATCCAACTCAATTGCACAGGCCAAAGGGAGGAGAAGGTTCACTAAATACATCTTGCAAAGAACAACCCAATTTATACATACTCATATGAAGACTGAATTCTTTTTTCCACAACAGTATGATATTGTTGTCTTCTGTCTGGTTTAAGATCTGCCACAACCCCTCTGACCCTCCTTCCAGCAGATGTGGTCCCTGGCTGGATTTCTCCCCTCAGCTTATGTCTGCACTGTTGATGACTGCAAATCAACTTCACATATGTATGTTTTTTTCATGTAATTCCTGCAGTTTGTGCAAATCCTTTCCAGTTCTAGCTCTGCCCTCGGATGTGCCCACAGACACTCCATAGCTTGTTGTCATCAGCAAATGTAATGAATAAATACCGCAATTGCATTGCTTTAAAATCACTGCTAACTCAAATCCTACAATACACAGAAAGCAGTAAAAAGCACAGAAAATAGAGCTCTCTGTTATATCACTGCTGGCATCTAAATTTCTAATAGCCAGCTTAAAGGAATGATTTCTTAGTCTCTGTGTTCTGCCATGACAAAGTGTATGGGCCATGATGGAAAGTTCTTCTGGTCTCAGTAAACTCAGGAAGGGAGCATCACTGCTCCCAGTGCCAACAGCATTCCCATGATCTCAAATAGCAGCTGATAAATGCAGATTGCTCAGGCCTCCTGAGTCCACGAGGGAGCAGTGAGTACAGTGAACAAGCAGGTAACATTACCATGGAGTCATTTTACTATATCATTTCTTTATTGTTCACTGTATCATTTCTATCAAACCCACACACAGCACAAGATGTTCAGGCAAACAAAAACTAAGTATTGCAACTGCCACTACGAGAAATGTTTGCTACACCTCACATTTCAGGAGAAAACTCCTAGACTGGATGCTTTGAAGAGCAGCAAGTTCCCATCAGAATGAGTTACTTGGCAGCTACAGCCAAGAGAACTTCTGTACCATGCTTTTTGGGGAACAATGCAGGACTGGAAAAGGCAAAATGGAAAAAGCCATTTGTTTAATTTGTATACTGTGGTTGCTATAAAAGTGTAACAATCAGATAGGAAAATGTCTCCAAAAGCATGAAATGAAGCAAAAAATGGTTAAAGGAAATGCAGGCTATGTATATCTTTCTCTGTTTTGTACATCTTTTGCTTCCTGCCTTTGTTCTCTCCTTCCTGTTCCTTTAAGCTTAGGCATAGTTGTTACTACATCACAGTGATGAGCATTCTTGAATGATCATTTCTGTGCACTACCATGTCCTACATCACAGCCCTGTGCACAGCATCCAGGCAGTTCATTGCTGTCTGGCATTACTGTCCATCTCCAGACACAGATCTCAGCTGTGGCTGCAATCAGCTGGGACAGCTCAGGGCTGCAGGCAGAAGTAGCTGCCAGCTCACATCTGAAACCAGCTGATAGCTGCTGCAGTCAGCTAAAGGACTTGTTCCTCATTGCAGACTTCTATCAATGCCACTCACAGCCCATGACTTTTACAGTTCTCCTGCAAATCCTCTGCATTGAAATGGAAAGAGATGCAGAGGGCTTGGTGCCAGCTCCTCTCCGCACCAAGAAAAACCTTTTATATCAGTTTTATCTGCCCAGTACACAGGTCTTTTATCATCCTGCATCAGCCCACCTACAGACCAAATGCTGGGCACAGTATCATTGCATTTGAGACTTTCACTGAGGGAGTGAAAATAAAAAAATCCTCATTCCCTAATGTACAGCCAGGGAGAATAAACAACATAATTCAGCCTCACAAGGTCTCTTCTTCCAGAGTTGGACAATAATCTAGTGGCAGTCAAGGAAAACTGGCAACAACCAAGAAGGCGTCTCCTGCCTCCCTATGGAGCAGAGTGAGTAAGAACATTAAGCTGTGTTTTCCCATTTCTCCAAGCCTCTCCAAAGGCCATATCAAAAAGGGAGTAGAAAGCAAACAACTCGGTGAAGTGATCCTGCTGCAGTACATCTGTCTTTTCAAAAGCTTGAGTCAGCAAGCTGTGGAGCTTGGAGCACTTGGCTTGGAAGTACATTAACCCCATGGAAGAGCATGGCAGCAGCAGAGCCTCAGCATGCCACAGCAAGCTCTCCTCTACCACAGCAAGCTCTCCTCTACCACTCTGCTTCTTCCTGGAGTCTAGGTTTCCAACCCAGTACCTTTAAATTCTCATCTCAGATACCTGTAAAAACTATATTAAATGTTAGCTTCAACAATGTCCAAAATTTGATGGGTTTTATAAGCAATTTTCCTCTTCTTGTAACTACACTATTGAAACTGTTGCATGCTGGGAAGAAAAAAACACCGAGAGAAAGGGCAGGCCCAAAAATGTTTAGAAATCTCACATTATGATGAAGCACAAAAATATTTTTATTTCACCAAAGCAAGGGATATGGCCTCAAACATTTAAATACTTTAGATTTCTGTACATAAGAGAGTAGGAAAAAATTAACAAACAACTCAGGTACCTACAAACAAAGGACAGAAACGGGTCACGGCAGGTCAAATAGCTAAACCAAACTTTTCAGGCCAAACTGATCTGAATTCAAATCAATGATGTCCAATTCTGTAATTTACAGCTTAGTAGCATCTCCCTCTGGAATGTCAAAATAGCAACTCAATGCATAGTCCAGTGCTTTCACATTTCCCTAATGGAGTCATTCATATGCTGAACAAAGCCTGAAAGGAGCCAGACTAGGAGGAAAAAGTATGAATCTCACTAAATATTCAGTATTTAAAATGCAGGTCAGAGAACACAATTGAGTTTAATTAGAAAACTCAAATGAGACCCTGCATGTTAATGCACTTGCTCACTGCTTGGGTTCATTTCAAAGTGTTCTCACTTGATTGTCCTTGGAGACATTTGTGTTTGTATCTAACAAAGAAAATAAAAAATGACAGGAAATGTTTGTTCTGGGTGTATCTGTGTAAATCTGCTTTCAGCAAAGATATTATTGCAGCCCTCCACTACAGCACTCAGTTCATGAGACAGGAATGGTTGGACACTAGTGCTGCGTGAACCTTCTTCCCTGGAAAACCCCTTACTAAACTGTATCCGTAGCAAAATGTAGTTTCCAGGGCACTGAGGTTTGACTTTTAGAACTCTGGAAAATTTTATCAGGAATTAGAGCAGTGACACAGATCTGTATCACAACCTGCCTGGAAATAATCAGGTTTTCAATTCCCAGCTGCAGTGCACAGGGATGCTGCTTAAATGCACAAATGCAATGATGATGTATTTCTAAAATACAACTTCACATGCTTTCATTTAGGATTATAAATAAAAATAGCTTCTTGAAATCACTCAATGTAATAATAAACCCTAAGTGTGTGAAGCACAGTCCCCACTGAGGCTCATCAGCTGCTCCTGTTGGTGCTACTCAAATATGATTATAGTGAAACAAGTTGGGTAGCATTCCTCTAAATAAATTTTTCAAATCCTTTGAAGTTTAGCCCTTCACTATCTGTTTTTCAAAAGTTATCATTTAATATAAATCAGCAACTTTTATTGCTAGATTTAGTATATTTTATAGAACCAAAGATAAAGATGTGTTGTGCTTATGTTTTCTTCAGTTTATGGCTTTCATGGAAAAAAAAAAATAGGGCACAAGTCAGAGCTGAATCAAACACTAGGAAATATATTTAAGAAATGGTTTAGACTACTTCAGGCCAAGACTGTCCTGAAGGGAGCTACTAGGGAATTATTGCCAGTATTCTTATGAAGGACTGACCTCCTTCCTTGTCCTTCCTGAATATATTATATGAAGTACATATATAGGTATAAGAAAAAAAGAAAATTAAATATTGACTGAAGACACACAATGTTTGCAACAGACCTGAACAAACAGCCCAGTGGGAATGGTCCAAAAAGTCTGAATGTTTTCAGACTACTACTATCTTTCGGTTGTGTTTACAGTCCAGAAGTTTCAATGCTGAACTAGTGCAGTGGTTCTCAATTTTTCCTCACAGATCTCCTTTCCTCTAGAGAGACCTGTCCTGGCTAGAAGATATCACTTCTGTTTGCAAGATGTAGTAACAGAAGGAGGGCTGGAATCCCAGTGCTGGGGCACACAGTGAAGTGAATTGGAATCAAAACAGATTATGAACAGAAGATTAACCTATGTAGATGCTTGTTATTTCAGCTGAATTAAATGCAACTAATAGCAAGTGGCAGCAAACACAGGCATGTAAACAAAGGTTGTTAACACCAAATATAGGATGTAAATCATACTTTTGAAGGAATACTCAAGCCCATTTTAAAGCATTATCCACAGATATAGACATAAAAAGAAAAAATGAATGAGTCACAGTAGCATAATGAGGTGAAGATCTGGAGGAATATCCTGTTCTGTTCTTCAGGACTGTTTCAGGCTCAAGAACAAATGTAAAGCTGGAAACTCAAAATGGGATTGTCCTGTGTCATGTGACAGCCACCTATAAGGCGGCCAGTGTGTATACCATGAAAAGTCTTATTTTGTGTTGCTTCAGCTGGGAAAATGCTGACTTAAGTGGTTGCTTATTGAAATAACTTAATATGCAGTTCACACACTTGGTCAAGAGTGGTAGATGTGGCTCATGCTCCTTGGTGTGACCCAGGTCCATGGGGCAGGGCCAAGGAGTCCATCCACAGTTCAGTGCTCACCACTGTCCTTCCCACAATCTGCACATTATGGAACCAGCCACGGGGACCTTTCTGAGTTTCAGTCTCAGAGGATATCTTATCCTAGACAAGGTCTGCTGCTGCTAAAAACTGTTCCATGAGGGGCATTCCTGCTCCATATAGTCCGAGTGCACTCCAGACCAGTCTCAATCTAAGATCTACTCCCAGCAGCTGCAGATGGGACTTGACAAAGGCACAATTCTCCATCCCATCTTCTTGCCCTTATTCTTTCTTGTGGTCATCAACCAATCCTAGGCCCACTTGAGGAGTCAGTTGGGATACTGACATCCCAAACAATTCTTCCCAGGAGGGACTAGCAAAGCTGTGGCATCTCTCCAGTCACTCCTATGTGAAGAGCACACACTGCTCTTCAGAGAAGCAGACTGAAACATGGGACAACTGCCGACCACCTCATTTGAGTCAAACCTGACCCAAATAAAACCAGAACCTGCTTTTAAATCCCATAGCTCCTAATTTGTGACTATTTGGCTTGAAGATGCCTGTATGCTTGTATTTGGTCTAATGAGAGATGTTCCCCTGCCTGCCCTCAGCAAAATATCCTGGATTTCACTTTCCAGCAGTGCAACAGGAATTTGAGGGCTGCATTTTTCTTTCTGAAAGGGGAGACAAAAGCTACCAAGCATCTCTACTCCTTTGAACCTTGCAGACAAACTGAAAAAAAAAAAAATCTCATTACTTGGTACATATTTTACCTCCTGCAAAGGGTGAAACAAGTCAAGTACAGAGATAGTTAAAAAACCAAACCCTTCCTCCATCCTTGCAAACTCGCTGGAGCCTAAAGCATTTCCAGAGATCTCCCACTGTGGGGAGCTACAGACCACAGTGCCCTCGAATCATCCAGAAAGTAATAAAATTAAGGGGCTTTAATACAGCAGGTAGGAACTGCATGTCAGGGTTTCCTTCTGGAGAATGTGTAATAACTGCTATGGTACACAGAGAGTCAAAGAGATGAGTACCCAGGTGCCAAAACCAAGCTGGTCCTCTGAACAAAAGGCTGGCAGATCCCCTTTTTGCATGTCCGCATCTAAGCTGCAGGTAGCTGTTGCCCTGAAGGAATGTGAGCTTTTCCCTCCTTCAGAAATACTTCTGGCTCTTTGTGTGCTGCTCTTGATAGAGGAAATCCCTTCCCAACCCCCAGCAGGAGATCACTTTAGGCATGTGCACAAGACAGCCAGCCTGCTATGCCAGCCAAAATAGGCTTTCTTAAATCCTGCACATTGACACCAGGTCATGAGCTGATGTCTAAGAAAATTAGTAGAAAAACTCATAGCTGTAAACAGATGGCCCCATTTCACCTAGTAGAGAGCAATGAGAAAAAACAAATAACTGTCAGATGAACACTTGAATGAAGCAGGGCAAAGTAACACAAAGATTTCAACGAGCTAAACACAGAACGGAGAGCTTAAATCTGACATGAGCTTTTGGGTCCCAGCAAAAAGCCTCCCACAGAAAGAAGTGACAATGCAACACAGAAAGCCATGGCACAGTGACAGCTTGTCTGCCATAAGCAGATGAGAAGATGCTGCTCCTTAAGACAGCTGCAGGGCTGACTTGTATTTGAAGATTTAGCTCAAATACCCACTCACCTACAAGACTCTTGGGTGCACCAAGACACTGACCTACCAAAAGGTCAAATTCTTAATAAGCATCAGAGTGAAGAAAGCACAAGAAACAGCCTGTTTTTCAAATTCCAGGCAGGACAAATCCACCCCATCAACCATGGAGCAGTGTCTGATGATGCCAAATTCAGCCCTGCTTGCGGCTGGACTTCAGCTGCCAGGCTGAATCTGACCCAAGCAGTTAAAGACAGTTGTTTTGGTTCATCCCTCACACACTCCCAAACTACTACTGTTTTTCCACCTTTTAGTCTACTCGTACAAAAATTAAGACCTGGTACAAAGAACACAGGCCAGACAAATGGAAGTTGCTCCATTTGAAATTGCTAAGGAGAGAGGCCTCCCTTTCTGGCAGAGAGATTGAATCAATATCACTTACAGAGCTGCTTAAGTTGGTTTCTTTGGATTTAGAGCAGATGCCACAAAAATCATTCACAGATACAGCAGTGAAGGCATTATGATCCCCATAGCTTAACAGGCTGAACAAGAAAGTAGATTAGAAAGAAAACACTTTTCTGCAGCAGGTTATAGAAGAATAAAATCCTTCTTTCCTGTATTTTCACCATATCTGCTGTATTTTCACACCATAACAGGGGGCAAGTTCTTAAAAGTTCTTAAAAGCACAAGACCTGATGATTCAGCAGAAACATTGGCAATATGCAACACACATAAAATGAGGCTAAATTTCTATCAGTTCCTCCTTTCCTTCTGCCTTATAGCCCCTCTTGTCTCTTGTAGCCTCTCCCACTCCCTGTGCTGTAGAGCCTCTCATTTACCTCTCTCTGTGCATGTGATTATGGTAAATTATCTGGAGGCACCAATGTTGTGAACTTTCAGGAGCTTCAGTTTATACAAATGAAACAAAAATGGCCCAACAGCAAAGCTGCATTTAAATGTTTGCTTTTTACTTCGGAGAGGGTGAGCACCTTAGAAAAAAGAGGTTTATTTTAAACACCTGCAGAGTCTGGTGGACCACAGCACTGCAGCATCACAACACCAGTGCAAAACCTCCCTCATGCATTGTGGACTTAGAGTTTTATTGAGTAGATGTAGCCTAAAATAGAATAGCTGCATTTCTGGCAATAGCTGAGGAGCTTTTTAGTAAACACTCTTAGGGAAAAGTTGATGAAAAGGAGACAACAAACACCCATTTTATAACATGCTGCAGTAATTCTGGTTTTTGAATTCTTCCTCTTCTTTCATAGCTTTGTGTTGAGTTGCCCTGCCTATATTAGACCCACAGAAGATACAGCACTTTTACGCAGGATGGCCCCAAAGGCAGGAAACACTTGTGCAGAAGCACACACTAATTTCCCATTAACTTCAGCAGAACTGAAATCATGCTGACATGAGGCCACAGTTTATGTCTCAATTGAGTTCTAACTACTGTAAGAAGTTTTCCTCCCAAAATTGTATACAGGCACATGCACAGCTGTTGAAGTGGATGCAGGTAGGAAGCACATTTACTGTGAAACTCTCCAAGAGTTAGAAAAAACAGTTGGATAACAGTAATTTTTTCTCTCAATGGCAACATTTTACCAATATAGATGCATAGCCTATAAATGAAAAACAGAATAAGAAGATATTAGAGATATACCACCTTTAGATCTTTTGTTAGAGCTGTTAAATTTTCAATGTTTCATACATTGGAATCCTCCTATATTTTCATATCAAACATACATGGCTGAAGTGGATGAAAAGCAAAGTGACAACAAATCACAGACAAAATACAGTATAGGCAGCAGAATTCTAGATTTTAAGGTCCCTGCAGGAACTGCCTTTCTGGAGATTTTGAATGCATCTCTAATGTAAATTTAATATTCGCAGTACATGTTGAACATCTGTATTTTCAGCTTGAAAAGGAAACAAACCTTGGAACTGGCAGAACACCATCTTCTTACGCCTTAAGGAGAACACACTCAGGCGCAACAAAGCACCTGGAAGCACAGGATTCTGTAATAGCAAAATCCTCCAAATAACACAAAGCAAGAGTGGGCAGGTAGGGGGAGTAATTTAGGACAGGACTCTGTGCCAAATCTGGCATATATATTAGTTCATTGTGTGTGAAGCATGAAATGCCTGTAGCAAGCTCCACATGGCAAATCCAACAAGATACATGTATGTTTAAACACCCTGAGATTTCTGAATGCTGCAAACAGGGAAAATCAGTTTGAAGTCAGAAAAGATATGGCATCTGAGGATTCCTGTCAGTCACCCAAGGCCAGGGAAGCAGAGAGAAGTTCAGTCTAGAAGCAGCATGAGGGAACAGTGTTCTCCCAGATGGAAAAGGACGAGAAGAAAGAAATATTCAACATATATTTAATCAATTCCTAAAGCAGAATTACTACTGAAAAGCGCAAAAGAGGAGGCCTACAAGGACAGAGAAAGGAGGAAACACCATCGCGTCTACAGAAGGCAAAGTCTCACCCCGAGTGACCACAGAGTACCCACAAGGCCAAGTCAGCTCTTTGGCAGAGCAGCCTCAGGTGGCTGGAAGAGGAGGCAGCTGCAGTGAGCAAAGACACTCCTACTGACAAAGAAGGGTATTGACTAAATTCCCCCTAGAAGGACTTTTTCTTATAATTTTCTTTTGTAGATGTTCAAAGTAGTACAATTGTAGCTTACGATCATGTTTATGAAGATAAAGGTCAAACATAACTCTTTGAGTTATGGCTGGTACTAAACAACTCCCCAGTGATCTGAGAGTTTTGGGGAACCTTTGGGACCAGCAAAGTGAATTGACAAATTCTCTCAGAAGTAAGCTAACCGGTTCTCTAAAGCTGGATCTACTCTTTACACCCTCCTGGAAGCAGCTGATTTAGGGACTGGTAGAACAACAGAGAGGTCTTCAGGCCTCTTCAGTGGGTGAGAATCCACTGCCTGAAGGCAAAGAGCAGGAGTGTAAATCAGTCGCTGACCCTGAAAACACTGTCTCATTCCATCATTCAGAAATCAGTGTGGTTAAACTAAATGTTCTGGGAATAAATAAGTCATTTGAAGGACACAGTAAAAAACAGACAGCTTGGGTTGGTTTTTGACTTTATTAACTGGGTATCTTGCAAAAATATTAATTTCTGTGACCCCACGTGCAATAGTAGTGTGTTATTGAGTCTAAAAGCTGGTACGTGCTTCAGAGACCTAAGTCTACCCAAGAGTCTTTACTTGTATCTTAATTACAGATGCATTGCCCTGGGACAAGACAAACATTTCTTTGCCTAATGTGACCAACCTCTACAGTCTCATGATTACAAAATTTCATTTTTTAGCAATTTTCATGGTCTTCAGACACAAGCATTTGCAATTATTGCATTATCTAGATCAACACTTTAATACATAAATTAAAATTACATAGTTAAGCTCACAATCTTGCCTAGCAGCATTTCCTGTTCAGTGATTCGGATCAGCGTGGGCTGATCCTTATTGGAATGCCTGAAACCCTTAATTGTATTGCACGTGAATACAAGATTTTATGTTCGTGGCAGTGATTTAATGTCCACTCCTCTTAAATGAAGTCTTTTAAGTGATCCATGGAGAAAAAGTTAACAGCTTTAATACTTTAGCTTACAGGAGTCCCTTTATCGATCAGCATAAACCCCAATACTTCTGCCACAACTCTCATAGCCAATAAATGTCAGCAGCAGTTGGTCTGATTTGGAAATGAGTGCTACTCTCCTTCTGGCAACAGTTTAAGGGCATAGTTTTCCCTTGAAATAGTGAGCCTAGTTCTCATTAAAAATCTGATTTTGATAGCAATTATCAGTAATACCTGGAGCAACTCAACTGATGTTAATAACATAACAATGGGGTAAAATCAGGCTAAGTGAAAATAAGGACTCGGGACCACAAGCAATAAAAGTTTTGCCTTTGCTTATATTGGATCCAGGCTTGGCCTGGCTGATCTGACTCTTGTGTATTCATAAAAAATAAGTATGTACAATGAGAGGTACTCAAGTAAAGCTGAAAAAGCACTCACTGGCATATTTTTGGCTGCTTCTAATCTTATAATCTTTTATTTACTCAGTGAATGCTTCCCCCCTCCACCCCCCAATACAGACAAACTCAAAAATCACTTTCCTCTTTCCTTTTTATTCTGGCAACATCTTTCAGAAGACTGTGAACAATCTAGGGCCTGTATCATACACCTACATGAAAGAGCAGGAATTTACTGTCCTCTCATTCCAATCTAAATGAACCCAGTGCCACTCTGCTCTGAAAACAAAGCAGCAGGCCACTTTGGCAGTGACTAATGTGGCCACAGTCTTCTTAACAGGAATTATGTTATTACTGGCCAGTTTTCTTTCAGAAGCAAGTAAAGTCAAGTCTCTCTAGACCCATTTACTTTGGTACAACTTGTGTCTTACAATAACCCCCCAAGCAATACTCATGAATTTGAGTATTGTGACTAATTTGGGAGTCTCATCCAGAAGCACTTTGTGTCTGACTTTTAGATACCAGGAGAAGACACAACTTCATCAATCTCTGGAGATGGCCAGAACTTCTGAAAGAAAATTAAACTGGAAAGACTGAAACCAATCAAATTAATTTCATGTCTCAATTTTAGACCTGAGAATTTAAGGAAGGCACAAAGAAATGCAGATGGAACTTGTGACATTTCCAGCTCACTGTTTTAACTTCTGGGGATTTTCTTTCAAAAGAGAGTTCCTGAAAATTATATCCTACTTTCATACATGCTTGGAAAACTAATGTCATCTTTGTCCATCCTTTCCATGCCACTCACAATTTTGGAACCCAAATAATCCAAATATGGTCAGTTGTTCCTTATATGATGCCCCTGCTGCCATCCTGGTGACCTTTGGTAGAACATTCCTTTTTGCAGGGCATTTACGAATGAGATGAGCAGAACAGATCTCAGCACAGATTCTTCTGGGACTTCATTGCTAACTCCCTTCGTTCACCCCAAGCCTTTGTTTCTTATCTTTTAATTACAGATATAACCATGCCAGGATCTTCCCTCTTCTATCACAATTGTTTCACCTCCTAAAAAGTCTTTGGTAAGGGCTGCATCAAAAACTTATCAAAATCCATACAGACAATATCAATCAAACCATGTTATCTATGTATTTGTTGATTCCTTCAGAGATGCACAAAACGTTTACAATAGTCCTCAAAGAAGCCTATGGATTCTTCCTCAGACTTGATTGTCCAAGCATCTGCTTATTCCATTCCTTATTAGAGTCTTTGCTAATTTGCTAATGTTGCAGGCCCGTAGCTCCCTGCATTCCCTCAGAATGTTTTGAATCTGGACATCCATCATCCACCTGGAGATCTTCACATACTGACAAAGTTTTAAGCAATGATACATTTTACTACAAGCAACACAGCTACTTCATGTGTGAGTTTCCTTAGACTCTCAGGTGAGTGCCATTATGTTTTATTATCTACTGCACTATAACTTCCTCTACAGTGGCCTCAATATTGGACATATTCTCCCATGAATTTACCACAAAATGCTCTGTCTCACCTGTTTCTTCAATAGTGAATAACAATGCAGATAATGAATTTGGCTTCTCTGCAATGGAGTGTCCATCATGTCCAGCTGCTCAGTTTTAAACTATGATCTTAAAGTGATCCTACAGTCTCTGGTCAGCCTTTTGCTTTTGAGTCCTTCAGCTAATTGCTCCTTCATTTTGCTTTATATTTTTGTATCTTTATATCTCCTTATGAAAATTAGGATCCTTTTCCTTCTCATCCTTTGGATATGTTTTTAGCTTTTTAAAAACTGTCTGNTGAGTCCTTCAGCTAATTGCTCCTTCATTTTGCTTTATATTTTTGTATCTTTATATCTCCTTATGAAAATTAGGATCCTTTTCCTTCTCATCCTTTGGATATGTTTTTAGCTTTTTAAAAACTGTCTTTCTGTCATTTCATAATCTAATTTATTTGCTGTTTAGCCTGTATCTGTTCCCTTTGACCATTTCCTTTTTTTTCACCCTTGTTAGAGGGTGATATGTGCAAAAGATTCTGGTGGGGTATCATTCAGCAACTCCATAGCTCCTCTAAGTGTTTAATTCTCTTAAAATCTCTTTTTAACATGCTTTTATCAATTTTCTTTATACACACACACACTTAATCTTACAGAGCTGAGCATAATTGCAGTGGATGTTTGGCCTTTTTATTCTACAGGGACAGTGGTCTAAGGACACTGCAGTCACTGGTATGAGCTGCACTTAAAATGCAAGATTTTCAGCCAGATCTAGCACCTCACTTAGTGTCAAACTGTGGGATTTT
>VXBB01013008.1:937619-967145 GCA_013399915.1 Illadopsis cleaveri
TTTTTTTTGGTGGCGCGCCTTGGTTAGCTGATGCAGGAAACAAACACCGACACTGTCTGCCCATTTCACCTCTGGGCAAATCTTAGACAAGATGTGAGGCAACAGCTATGGTGCTAACTGGATTTTCCACATACAAGAGTATTTTCTGCCCCTGTGATCTCTGTGCATGCAGTTAGAGTCATGGTTCTGGTAGAAGACACAATAGTAAGGATCTATGTTATTCTCTTCTTGAACATGAAATTCCAGCCCAGGTTGCACAGAATTCCTAACAACTCCTGCTATCAAATATGATCTTTAAACTATCCTGAATTTTTTTTTACTGATCTCAAGTGCTACAAATTCATGTCCAGACTTGCACCTTACAGTGAATTAAGTCCTTCCAGAAGGCGAGTGACACACACACACACTCATTACCCATTACTCACACAGTTACATCCACTCACTCACTCACTCACTCACTCACTCACTCACTCACTCACTCACAGGTGATATCAAAACATTGAAAGTTCAGTTGTTCTGGTCTCTCTTATTTCCATAATAAACCTTTGACAGATTTTTCTGATGGCCTTTAAAGAAGGAATGGCCTACGTACAATTTTTTTTTAAATTAATAGCAAAAAAGGGAAAGAGTATGAAAAATTGTTGCAAAGTATGGATTAATTTTTGTGTGGAACTATTTGTAAGGATTTTATGTTGGTGCCTGTGAGAGATGAGATGGCAGCAGCTATCTGTCTGCCTGGCTTTCACATACACACTGCAGATGCCATTCTCAGAATTATTTTTCCACATCCCTGTAGCACTGTACCGAGCACATGGACTCTCATCATGAGCAATGGCACAGATATTTCTAGTGGAAAACAAGTCAAGCCCTGGCTTCAAGTTTTAAACGGGCCAGAAACTTTTGTGCATGAAAACAAGTTCTCCAAGTACTTCTTGCCATCCAAGAGTGCATTTAAGTAATCTGTGAAGACCTACCTGGCAAGAGCAATGTCCTTGCTGTTCTCTGCTTCAGAGATGCTGTATGGATGTGCACAGTTTTTTTAACTTTGAAAGCTCTATGCTGAGGAATAGGGAATGAGAAATAAACAACAGTTCCCTTGGCATAGATTAAAAAAAAATACATCTCTAGCCAAAAGTTGTAGTTTAATTTTGGTCTCACTTAAAAAATAATCTTTACAGAACATTAAAATTCTACATTTTGTGTCCCTTAGGCAGCATAAAGTATCAATTAATGTTAATCTAAATAAAAAGAAACAAACCCATTTGTTTTTAATATCTAGAAATTAATAGCTGGAAATTAAAGTCTTCAACTCCTTAAGCTCCTGCCTTCAACCACAAGGACGGAGCTGCTCTTCTTGCTGTCCAGGTCAGCAGTGGAGGCAAAACTCCAAGGACGAAATTTACTGAAGTACAATCTTCTTCAGGAACATGAGTGTTACACAGCCACTGATGAATTTAGGTAGAAAGGGACCTCCAGAGATGATCTAGTCCCAGCCCTGCTCAGAGCAAGTCAGCTTGTTCAGGATCATGCCTTTTTAGTTGTTTGCAAAAACCAGATGGGTTTGACAGAGCAGAGAGAATAGTGTGACTGGAGCACAGCACTGACCTAATAATTTAGAATTTAGAAACTTTTCAGAATGAAAGATATTAAATCAGTAGAAAAATGAACATGTTTTACATACCCATAGTAAACTAAGTTTTGTAATGTGGGGTTTTTGTTTATTTGTTTTAAACAAAGTGACCAGGAACAGAGACAAGCAAAATATTTCTTGTCTGGTATGCTGTGCAAGGTGACCTGAACCAGGCATGCCAGACTGTCTCATCCTCCTGAAGTTCTTCACTGACAGTCATTGATGGAGCATCTGCATCCTTGTTCATCTGCCTGAAGGAACCAAAGCCAAATGCCTCTTGATCTTTAATTGCTCTTCTCCCATTCCCTGCTTCTCTCATGTGGCAGAGAACAACAGAACAGTGTTTCTCACTATTTGAATTAACTTAATTAGCACAGTGAGACCCCAGGCCACACATGCTGTACAGATCTAAACAATATAATTACAGGAATATTTTCATTTTAAGAATGTTTTTGTTTGCATATTCCCCTTTTGCCTCATTTTTCCTCAGATGAATTACTGAAAAACTCATCTGATTGTGTTTACTGAGTGCCTGTAGGACCCTTGGAGGAGGCTGGCTTTTGTTATTCAAATCTTATTTCCTCCTCTCCTGTTCTGTTTTTCTAAATGAAAATAATTCAGTTCTTTCCTCCTTCCACACTTTAAACTCATTTTTCTTTATTCTACCTTCTTAAGTTTGAGCTATTAAAATAAAAACCCCTGCAATATGGTAACAGGAGGGAGAACAAATAACAGTAGGTAGGCTTCTATTGTACTTAGTGACAAAAAATAAAACTTCTTAAAAAAGGCCAAACTAAAAACAAGATAATTTTAATATTTTATTTTTATTAGAAACTGGAAAACTTCTAACAAAAGCCTTCCATGAAAAATTTTGAAAGATACTTTTGTAAAGGAAAAGGCTTTTAACAGCAAAAAAATTAAATCCTCAAGTAAGCTCTCACCTTAGAACCTTGGGGACAGACCTTTTAGTAGGGCCTGTAGGGACAGGACAAGGGCTAATGGTTTTCTACTAAAAGAGGGTAAATTCAGGCTACTTATAAGAAAGAATTTTTTTGCAATGAGGGTGGAACTGGCCATCCCTTGAAACATTCAAGGCCAGGCTGGACAGGGCTCTGAGCAATGCTGATCATAGTGGGGGGTTGGACTAGATGAACTTGAAAGGTCCCTTCCAACCCCAAATACTCTGTATTTCTATTTGTTCTTATTCACAAAACATTGAGTCGACCCCTTGTCCAGCAGTATCAGCCCTACTGGAAAAGCTGTTTAATAATTTTCAGCTGATCCCCAACTTCCAATTAGACTTCAGGACAAAACAGCTCATTTCCCTGCACTCTACCACAAATCAGCAGAGACCTGCTGAAAGAATTCCAGGTCAAATTCCCTGGATGCGAGGTGAATTATGACAATCATAACACAGGCTCCAATAACAGTCTGAAACAAAAAAAAGCAAAACACCCCAAATAGAAAACCCAACCACACTGCTGAACAAATAGCCAGGACAGATGAAACAGCACAGACCCGCAGGGCTTCTTGCAGTAGCAACTTGGAAGTAGATGCCAAGAGAGCTGCTTAATGTACCTGGGGTACAAAAGCTGACAAAGCTACAAATGATGTGGTCAGGAAAGAATTTCAGAGCTGCAGCAGTTGAGAGGAATGCTTTAAAAGAGCTGCACTTCTCCAGAGAGATGAGCACTCCCGGCCATGCCAGTCCTCACAGGCCTCTTTAAGGGCACACAGTCATTCTGAGGACAGTAAGAAGGCTGAGTCCACAGCTGCCTTGACACCCCTCATGAGGATAACATGAGCTTATCCTCATGTCATCTCCAGCACCCTACTGGCAGAAACCTCCCCACAATTTTGAAGAAAGTCACAGGGCTTTCCATCTCCGTATTTCTCCAATCAGCAAAATTTTTCCTTGGTTCTAGGTTTCAGACTCTCTTTCACATTCTCTGCAGAACTGAAGCCCAGTTTGAGATCCTCAGCACAGCTCAGAGAAACCTCTCAGTGAATACGAAGAGTGCCCAGTAAGATAAAGCAGATGGGATTGAGAGCATAAACGAGTTTTAGGATCTGCTCTTTCAGCTCCACGGTGGATCCTTGAGTTTCCACTGAGGCTGCAATGATGAATGTGCTGGTTTTGCATTCACTCTCTTACAAGCTAATAATGAACCCTCAGAGCAGCAGATGGCTTCAAAATGTGTGGAAATTTTAAGCCCAGCCTGTGACAACATAGGTATGTATTTTAAAATAAAGCCAGGTTCAGAGCAAATAATTACATAAAATGGGCAAGGGCTGTTTCCTTAAGAAAAAGTGTTATTTTACAGTGATTTGTTTTTAAAGAAAATCAACACAAAAAAATCTGTTGTAAAGACCCTTATGGCTTATCTCTACAGCTTTACCAGCGCAGTGGTGTTTACCCTTTCACAGAGCAATTTGTATTGAAATTCTATCCTATCAATTTATTAAATATGCTTTGAGGCTGTAGAATATGTGATTATGTGCTGCACTTGAAGTTACATTTTCAGATTATGGCAGTAATTTTCATTTCAGAACTGTATTTTAGATATTGCTTTAGAATTCTTATTTCCTTATGATATGAGAAACATTACTTTCTATAAATGCACATTTCAAATTCATTTTTCTAGCTCTACTCCAACACACTAGGGCTTGTAAAAATCAAGTTTCCATCCTATTTTTGATTTTTTCACTCATCCACCATGAGAATTTTAGCAGCTTGCTGAGAACTAATTACTTTTAAAAAGATGTGCTAATTTTTGGTAATGATCTTTCATGGTGTTTATTATTATTTGTTTGTTATTTTTTAACCTTGGTGAGACTTAAATTTAATCTGCTTTAAATGGAAATCATACTTCCTGACTCTTACTATTATTCTCTTCCCTGCACACACTGGCAAAAAAACCCCCCAGTGTTGAGACTGAGAAGGTCATAAACATCTGAGCATTAATAATGTACTACATTAACCAGAAAACTTGAAAATAAAGAAGAGAAATCCACTCCATCTAGTTAGCCCCAGTAATTAGTCCCCAATACTGAGAAACTGAATTACACTAGTACATGTTGTCCTACTTCCGAGCCTTCATTCCANTGAGAAACTGAATTAGACTAGTACATGTTGTCCTACTTCAGCCTTCACTCCACCACCTCAAGGCGTTCACTAGTAATGCCTTCATTCCATCAGCACCTCAGGCTCTGAGATTCTCTAGATGTCTCTCCTGAAAAGTTGCTGGAAATCATATTTCTCCTGGAGGGACAAAGAATCTGTGATTATTCCCAGTCTCTTCTAAGAAAAGGGGAAGAGGACATCAAACAATTCTACCAAACTGCAGGTTCAAAATAAATTAATATTTTCAAAAATAAAAATAAAAATAAAAAATTATACAACTCTCAGTCATCTTAATCAACTCATTACCTTGGATGTTATGTCTTTGAATATGGAGTTTAAAAGCATTTAACAAGCAGGAGGGGAAAAAAAAAATTTGAAGGCTATTAAATGGAGTTATTTAAGTTTGTAGATCCCTGAGACAGATACTGCTAGTGACAGGAAACACCGCTGCTGGTTGCTTGCCTCCGCCTATTTTTCCCTAGGCATCTTCTGCTGGCTACTCTAAGAACAGGACACTGGCATAAACAGTCTGGTCTAGTTAAAGCCAAATAGACATATCCAAGGGTTGAAATTACTGATCTACCTTAAATCCAGGAAATAAAGGATATGAACAGACACTTGCTTGACAGAATAAAAGAAGCCCCCACATTAGTTCAAGTTGCTCACGGTTTTTTTCATACTATTTCGTGCTGTGGGGTTCTCCACACATCTTTAGCACTGATGCTCCAAGCCCAATTCCTTCCAGAGCCAAGGTTTATGCCAGGGGATCTTACCATACAGTTCGTGCAGAAACCAAAATTCTGCAACTACCAAGTAGTGGTTTGTAACAAGATCCCTTAAAAAATCAAAAGTATATTCTAATAGTTTATAAAGCTCTGAAAACAGCATTAGAAACTACTTGAGTAGCTGGACATTGTGGAACTGATTCTTAACACCAACACAAGATTGCACTTTCTGATCAGTAAACTTCACACTGGGGTGGTTATGATTCATAGCTGAACTGGATTTCCTAAAGACAGAGAACTGTCAGAGAATGTCTCAGAGAATGAAGTAGTGGAACCTCTGAGATTTCTTCACTTTTATATTTGTCCTTTCCAAACTGTGGAACAGGGGAAAACAAATCAGAGGGTGGGTGGAGGGAGAAGAGAATATAGTCAGCTTGACCAGCCAAACTTTGCTGACAGAGCCAAGTATCCAGCATGTTATTGGCCAAAAAGCCCTACACTGACACACACTGACTGTACGGCTTCTGCAACTGAGGTACATGTAGTTACAGCCACAACAGCCAGGTAAAAATGCTGAAATAAACCCAAACAAGGTATAGGTAGTGCTACAGAAATAGCAACCCTGACAGAGTGAAACAGACATGAATGGCTTTAGATTAATAGGCTTTAAAGAAAAAAATGAAAGTGTTTTGTAATTTGAAACTCTTTGGAGGTAACACCACTGTTAATGCAAGGGTCAAGAAGGAAATTTTACTCTATAAAGAGCAAGATTAAAAAGAAACTATATCATCCAGGTTTGTTGGTTGTTTTTTTTCTGCATATACACACACTCCTAAACATATCACGGTGTTTCTCAAACTCCTGCTTGTGAGGCAGCTCTCTGGCTGTGAAAGGTCTTCACAGAGAAGCAGATGACTATGATCTGTCACTGGAAAGATCCTTTGGAACAAATATCCTTTGGAACAACACCATAAACCCCATCACATGCTCTCTACTACTAACATGTTTACATGTACCCAGCTGGCAGTACTTAGAGGATTTATGCAGACAGATAAGCAGTCAATACAAAAAGCATGTCTCACAAGTTTGTGAAGTCAGAAACTAAGATGTACTGCTTCTGGAAAAACACTAAATATACTTAAAATCTGAATGCTTTTCTGAAGTGCTGAAGCATGGCACAGAGAAAGCGTGTGCCATTCAGCTAGATCCCATCCCTCTGCCAGATCTGTCTGAAATATCACACTAACACCAGACAGTGCTTGAGTCCTGCTCAGCATAATAACAGCAATGGCTTTTCTTCATATTTAATGAAAAAAGACCTGCCTGCAAAAAAACACCCCCCAAAAATGTTTTGCCCTTTCATACAGAAACATGAACTTTATTTGTAGAAAGGAGACTTAACAACACTCTACACACAAGCAGAATCCCTTCAGGGCTCACAGACGCAGCAGATCCTTCCAAAAGCCAAACACCCACATAGAAGGGTGTGTACCACAACAGTGATGAGGGTCCTTAGAGGGTCTGTGAACTGCTATGGTGGTAAAGCTTTTTGTTCAAGGCATGGACACTGGCTTTTGGGTAGAATGTGTGTCACAAGGCCCTGGAGATAATTGCTGCACTGATTTAAGGTCTTTTAGTCTCTGATAGTCCAATTTGACTGTTTAGCCTTGCTTAAGTTGATTGCTGCTGTAGTAAGGTGAGCAAGAGTCTCTGCCCACATAAAGCACGAAGCAGTAAGCCTAAACCACTGATGAGAGGTCAACTGTGGAGCACAATAGACATAAATTTAGAAGCTCCATTTGACCTTGGCTCCGTAATTCCAGAACACCCGTTACCTAACTATTGAACACCATTCATGCCTTGACAGGCATAATTTTTGGAGGGATGATGAACTAGTATTTGAAACACAAGTCATCACTTCAGGGTTGATGAAGTACTACTTTTCAGAGGTCCATCAGACTACTTGCCTTGTATTTGGAACCTCCCCCACACAGGTATCTCTATGAGAAGCCTTTTATATGTACCTCCCAATCCCACCAATCTTACAGGTGCTGCAGCTAGGAGAGCATTTCCTTCAATGGCCAAAAAACCCCAAGAGTACTGGCAATCACTAGAAATTGTGAGGTTTCAAGCAACTCTGTTCCAGAAAACAGACCTTATAAATGGGGTCTAGTTCTTCATGGCTCTCTAAAACAGCTACCCAATTTAGGTGAGAAGCAACAAGCAAGACACCATGAACTCTTAGTGCAAATCAATTAAGAACCCAAGGTTTAAATTACATTATTAGAGAACCAAATGTTTTAAATAATAAAGTTTGAAAACTAAAAAGATCAATTCTCCTATGTAAAATTATCTGTAATTGCTTTCTCAGCTTTCATATTAATTATCATAATGAAAAAATAATCCAAGACAGAACTACCACCCTGGGGGAATGAAAAGCTTTCCAATTAGAAATGCCAAGCAAATGCATTAACCATTCTGCACTAACCATAAGCATTGCCATCCTCAGTCTCAGAATTATGGGCCCCTGGAATATGTCTATTAATGCCATTTAGCTTGGCAATGCAATACAGTCATGGATAAAAAAGTAACTGACAAGCTTTCAGGGCCACAAATTATTCTTCAAATACTGGAAATTTTTGCTTACTCTAGACCACTTAACCAAGCTATAATTTGTGGGTTCAATGCCTCATGATTCACCAACACCGAGGAAGCCCACAAGAAATATAATTTTCAAAGAATTTCTTAAAAATGCGGGTGGAAAATCCCTGTTTGCTGCACAAGAGGTCTTTGAGTCTGGTGTGGATGAGCATATGAGTCCACGTGCAGCTGTCATACAGACCACACTGGATTCACACTGAAAATGTGCATGTAGAGAGGTCTGGGCAAGCAGAGCTGCACTGACACTCTAAGGTGTTAGTGTCCTTTTCTGTAGTCTAAGCTTTTAGATACAACTTTGTAAGTCCTATTAAAGCAAGATGACGCCACACACACACACAAAATTCATAATTCATATCTTATTCCAAAGCAAATGAACAGAACTAACATCACAATTGAGTTACATCATCAAGAACAGTAAGGCAACATGAAGTGCTTTGCATGTTTTGTATTTTAAGACTAGAATTAGATTCTGCTTCAAAAAGAAATTCTTCTTCTATCCAAAAGTTCTTCACATGGGGACTCATGTCTCTAAGTAGAAAGAGTAGAACAAAAGAAATTAAAACCTGGGGTCATCACTGATGTGGAAAGAAAAAGAAACCCGACAAACTAAACCAAATAAACACAACACCCTCAAAATAAAACAACATCATCAATGAAAAGTCTCTCTGGCTAAAAAAAATGAAAAGTCTGTAGACCTTAGTTTGTATTTTGAGATTTAAAGAAAACTGGTAACCAAAATTAAATTGTACTATTGTTAATATATCAAGAATACAATTGTACTTGCATAACAAATTATATTAAAAACAAATGTAGGAGAATAATTAAATACATGTATATTGAAAGCTGTCATTACCAATACTGCATTTTACCTGTGAAGCCATGATGTTCCCCAGTAACAGTAGATGCAAAGCCACTGCAGCAGTCAGTACTATTTATAGGAGCAGTGATTCCTGGACTGGTCATTTGGGAGTTAAAAGAGTCACAGACCCGACCCAGTTATAAAGACTCACTGTTACAAAGATTAAGGCTTTAGTAGTGTGCATGCAGACCCTGCAGCTGGATTCGATTGCTTATACTGCATATGCTTAATTTGTTAGTATAGATACTGCCTACATCTGATGTGTGTCATTTGGGGTTTCTAGAGTTTTTACATCAGCAGGAATCCAGTACAACAAAAAACTGAAAGCAGACCCATTCACAGAAAATGTTGACTGACATGTTCCCCTGAGACAGGGATGAACTTGAGCTATAAAACCTGCATTAAGAAACTGTAATCAGATTATAAATTCAAACATTTAATTATGTCATTTAAACTAGTCTACATGGCAAAGTAGTCCAAAGTGGTTTTAAATGAACATCAGGATGTCCTGATCAACTCATAGTCCAAAGAAGTCTGCTAGTGATCATAACAGTGCTGAGAGCTGGCAGATTACTGGATGTTGAGAAGGATAATGCATCATATCTCATTTGATTTTGATTGTAGAGGTGAAGCTACAACCTTTCTGGATATCACATACACAAAAACCTCCAATCACTTTCAAAAAGCTTATGCCACCCTTTCCCCAAGAGCTTATCTGCAATACCTGCCCTTTAAAATAGTATACTTCTTTCAGCACCATGATATCACCAAAACCTTATGTCTGATGAAGCATAAAGTGAGGACAAAGAGGTATTTCTAAGGGAAATCTTCAGAAATCAAAGAACATCAAGTGAAGATAAAGATGCATTTCTAAGGGAAATCTTAATTTCAATTTTAAATCAGATGTTTTCCTGAAATCTTTCTAGATATATCAGACAGCTAAGTGAACTGTGGGCAATTATGCTTACATAAACTGTGGGTAAATAAGCTTACATCCAGTGAATGGATTTGTTTGTAGCAAAATGCATCCGGATGGAAAAATGGTTTCTCTATTCTTCCCTTGGTAGCTGATCATGTTTCCAGAAGAAGATAAAATCTTGCAAGCCTTAAACTTGACTGTAAATTCTCACCACATGTTTAAGTCCTCAAAGGCAAGAGAGAGGCATATGTATCCATTTTATCTTTGCTTTCCTGAGACATATTGATAAAGTTTAAAAAAATTATCATCTCCTTGACTTTGAGGTGGCACAAGATACCTATCTCTGTGCTAATGTACTGCAAACTCAGAGAGCTACTGACACAGAATGAGGAGGCAAAGTGCACTGTGCTGCAGCTATACGGTACTTTATACCTATAAACTGCATTATGCAGACTTCACTCCCTTCCCTCCCCACTGTACAGGAGCAGGATTTTGTTTTAGTCTAAGTGAGAGGATTATTTTTGCTTAAAGACACAGAAAAGTAAACCAACTGGAAACAAATATATGTTATACAATATTTCAGAAACAGGAACACCACCTATGTCTACTGTGTTTTTCAAAATACCAGGCTCAAGGCCTGTTTCACTGCTTGCCCATCCTGTTCACCCTCAAAAACCCTCCACATGACACTACCAGGATGATGAGGCTGCTACAACTAAGAAAAGGTCTCAAGTACAGTCTGTGCTGTACAGTACACTCAAGCAGATGCCTATCTCCTGTGGGGCAGCAGATCACAGGGAGGCTCAGACACGACCTCTCTCATGCGTTTTTCAGTGACCTGATGCCAACAGACAGGACAACATACGCTTCTTCCTGAAGAGGTTTGCACAAGACTTTCAGTTTCATGAACAACATGAAGCTGAGCTGTTTACCAAGACAAATGGACAAACAGAACGAGGAGCTGGGCTCCTCCAAACTAGCCCAAATATAGTATAGACACAGGAAAAACATCAAATCACTTTTTTTATCGGTCTTGCTTTTATTATAGGGCAGAGATTTTGTTTGTCATCTCCTGATCTCATACTCCAGATAATAAAATCCCCTCAATTACGTTAAAATTGTTTTCTGACACCTCATATTCAAAATAAGGTTGTATTAATAGCATGAAATTTTTCACATTTTTCTCAAAAGTGTTACAGATTCTTCACAGAATGCAGCTTCAGATTTGAAGTTATGCCTACATTTCCGAAGCATTTCTATTCATGATCTACATCCAATATTAACAAAAGAAGAGCTCTAAAAGAGACAGCTTTTGCAAATATGTCTAGAAGATATTTTTCAAAGCTCTCACTGCTTCAGAGGAATGTTTTTAGTTGTAAAATACAAAATATGGATTAACACAAAGTAGATAAACACATCATTTGTAGACCACAGAACACACAAACTGAAGCTGGATGATCACCTAACAAAATGATTACATGACATAACACATTCAGTCTCTTAATTTCCCTGTTTGACATAAGGTACGGATATGCCTTTGAACGTTCTTAAAAAGTCACCATATGCTGAGAGGTCAGTGTGGTTTTAGTGTGATGTAGGTCCTGATGCATTGCAGATGGCAGTAGCAATGCCCATGCCGGCATGACAGTCAAAAGAGAATTTCAGAGTACAGCAGGAGTGAATCAGAACTTCGAATAAAGAGGCCAGATTCTGCCAAAATCCATGGTCTAAGCACATGCATGTGATTGCTTATGGTGGGAAAAAGGGCAGTTTCTGACACATTTAAGGTAAAATTCTACTTTGATAAGCATCCACACTATATTTAAGTTGTTCAAATCTTATACTGTTGGGAGTATTTTGTATTGATGACGATCTTACTGCTGATTAGAATGTTACGTTAAATGCAAAGGGATGCCCCTGCAGTTGCACATTTTAAAGTCACTCCCTATAACATGCAAATATATAGAATTTCTATTACATTATGCTGGTCTCAGTCAAACTTTCTGCATAAACGCTGCCCTGATGCTTCTACAAGCCTTCTTCTCTCCAGACAAAATAAAGCAGTTCTGCAAAGCTTGAGGTTACCTGAATAACTCAGAGATATTAAAAAAAAAAAAAAAAAAAAAAAGAAAAAAAAAAATTGTTTTTTCTAAAAGCCAACAACTTCTAAGCTATGTTTATGATGGAACAACATTGCTAAGACTCAGCAAGAGGCAAACATTCTGGGTTTATTTTTATCCGTACTGAAAATCTATGCCTTGGATTACTGTTTGCACAGACCTAGGCATCCACATTCATATTATTCACCAATCTTTCTACTACTGAATTTTCTCATCAGATCTCAGAATCTGCATAATCCTGAACCTTCTAGCTGGTGTAAGTCTTTCCACGTGGATCAAGGAGGTAAGATTCCACTTACTGACTGTAACCAACTGTATCTAAGCATCTGTAGGTTCAAACCCGAAACATTTACACAATGTTGCTGATTTGTTTTCTTTTCAAGAAATACATTGACTTTTGGCTTGCAAAGTGCCTGGTATGAAGAAGAGGGCCCAAGTTTGCCAGGACTATGGGTTTTATTCCTTCTATCATACTTTACAGGCATCCTCACTATGATCTTTGTTACTGCTACACTTTGCTTTGCTTTCCCTAACTTTCCAAACCTAGGAACAAGAGAGTTGGGACATGGGATTTCTGAACCAAAATAGCAAATGTCTCAGAGTATGTTCTTTCACACCAAGACAAAGTGAACCAAAATTTAATGTCTCACTGTTTGGGGAGACTGGTTTCGAAAGGTTTGCTCTCCATGGCTTGGGGGCAGATCCTGGCTCCAAACATCCTTAATGTGTCTATTTCATCAATCATACTTTAATCTTACTGCTCAGCTACTGCATAGCACATGGGGAAGACAGGTGAAACTCCTACACTAGCATTAGAGAATCCAGGATCTAAACTCACTATTAAGGGTCTGTCATACCGCTTCAGGATTTCCTTTTTTTTTTTTCCACTTCTGCTTTTCCTTTTTCAAATTAAAGAAAGAAAGAGATTCAGTGAAAAAATGCCATGTAACGTCGGCTGAAGGCAGATGTATACATTCAAAAGTGACTATGTTTTACTTCTCATTTATTTAATACAGAAAATGCCAACTGGAGACATCATAAGCTCTCTGAAGCTCATCTTGCAAGTTCATTTCAGTTGTGCAGCTGATTTTCTTCTGCCTGGTACTCAAAAACACAGACAGATTATTGCCTTGTAGTTTGCTTCTCTTCCCTCTGAATGCAGAGCAAAGTGCATCACCATTTGTTTACAACCCAGCTGTGCTCCTATAAATCCACTCCTCAGATGGGCGTTAGTCAGAAGACACTCGGAGTCTTACGGCAGCGGGATACTAAATCAAAAACCTATGCCCTAGTTCAGCAAAGCACTTTCTTAAACAATATGAAGCCAGTAAGATTATAACTTCACTGCAAAGGCCTGTAAATACTCATTTGCTTCCCATAAAATTCAATCTGCTTTGGATCTAGTCCTAGACATTTGCTGGAAGGTGTCATTAAATAAAATGAGAGGAAAGCCAGGCCAATAATTTCTTGATTTCTTAGAAATCACTGGTTGTTACATCTGTCTCATCAGATACTTAAGCAGCAGTCACAGGGGGACCACACACCACACCCACTAGCCCACTCTCTGGCCCACTAGCTTTAAGTGTTAAGTATTCAGTCTATTTTAGTTCTCTCTTTGAATTACTATTTTAATTATGCAGACAAGGAAATAACCTCGAGTTTACAGGTATTGGCATCTGTAACTTACACACACTGTGATTCGAAGTTTTGAACTGCAATGAAATAAAGCCAGAAATTTTAAATGACTAAATTAAAAAAAAAAAAAAATTAAGTGAGCTCTGGTAAACAGAATTAAAACAACCTCCTGTTGTAAAACAACAACAGCTGTGTATTAGCACCCACTTCCTTTGTGCACAGCTTTTGGGAAATATTTCACAAAATGTTTTTTATTTTACACAACAATGCATATTTGATGGCATGTATGGGATACAGCAGTTGATACATAATGTGTTTTTTAACAGGCTGTGGTGGAGATTATTTTTGGTACAGATAATAGATGCTACAATAAGACAACTGAGCAAACAGGTTTGCTGGCTGAATGCTGAGGGAATTTATTCTGAGAGACTCATGTTCACCTACAAATGTCCCACATCACCTTGGGCAAGCTAAATTCAGCTCCCCACTGAAGTACTCTAAAACTTAATGTAAATAGTGACAACATGATACCCGTAACTGCACAATCCTTTCTTGAATGCACATTAGTGATTCAAAAACTATCCTCCATAACTGATAAGAAATGGGACAGAGTTCAAAAGTGTTTGATATAATGCAGCAGTGTGTTAGGGCACCAGTAGCCTGAATAAATCTCATTAATGAAAAGCAGAAAGTGAACGATACATGCCTTGAAAGTCCCAAGAATTAGGAATAAGAAATAAGCCACAAATATTTCTCCCAGTCACATTGTTTTCTTTTCTTTTCTTTCATTTTTTTTTTTTTTAGAGTCTTGATGTTCAAATCCAATAGTTTTTTATATTTTGCCAAAATCTGGAAGCCATAGCTGGGGATTATGTGTCTAACCACAGCCTCACTGGACTGAAAAAGTAATCTGTGACTCCATTTTATGCTCAAGTTGAAGAAAATTCTACATAAATGATGCATTCTAGCTAACTAAGATGATTGTTAATTTGCAGAGCAATAAGTAAGTAGTTTCACAACTTCTAGTATACCTTCTCTTCACCTCTCATTTGAATTAACAAACATGAATAGAGATGTTCTTCCTAAAGAATGAGCTCTGAGATCTCAAGGCATTCCCTCTGTTTCTACCTAAATTTTCTATTGGGAAAAAATATAAGGATTTTGGCTGTTGCCCCATGATTTCTGAAAGCCCAAGAGCCAGCTCAGAGCTTCAGTCTCACATGATGAATTACCCTGCAAGTGGACAGTAAATCCCATGCATCCCAAATACGATCAGCCTCTGCATGTGCACAGACTATATACAAAGGAGATGCTGGATGCCTAGAAGCCCCAGATATATAGCCCATCTCATCCAGAATGGAGATGAGGAATATCCACAATGCACAAAGTTTGTCCCGATGGTCTAGTCACCACGCCCACCACAGATCTGGAAACTCTGACATACTTGCAGCTCCTCAGCCCGAGCCCTCAGCCTCACCTCTCCTAGTAGCATTCCTCTGCCTGGATAGGAAGATGCAGTGCTTCCCCAAAGTAAAGGCTGAAGCCTCTTTTCAAGAGACATAAACTGCTTTCTGTAGTACAAAAATTACTGCAAATCTGAAAGGAAAGAGGCTCACAGTACTTCAAGCCAATTTGGTTTGGGCCCCAAATCAGTGTTCACAGTAATCAGCTCAGAGTTTGAGAAAAATTTTCCAACACTAGGAAAATTAAAACCAGTGATGAACTGACCAGGTGACTCTTTTATCAACAAGTTAATGCCTCCTACAAGCGCACTTGATACAGTACTGCAGTTCAGAGAGTACATTATGATGGTGCCAATCAGACATTGAGAAAGACTTGAGAACAGTTCCAGCTGCTCATTGTGTCACAGCAGATCTGCAGCCACGTTCACCACTGCTCTTCCCTGCTCCAACACTCTGTCACATTCAAGGTCCTGTGAGATGTTATAGTTATTCTCTGACAAAAAAACAAAACCCAAAAAGTTAAAAGCATCTACTTTACTGAATTTGCTGTTTCTCAGGAAATACTAATTGAAAACTTCTTGCCCTGTGTTACAAATTACAGCACAAATATTATGATTCTGTAAGTCAAACAAGATTAATATCCCTCTTTCCCTGCAGGAAATCCTAATAAATGCTACAAGGGTTTCCAGCTTTGCAGGAAGTGAAACTGCTGGACTCCCATACTTTTATATTTAGCTTTAGTGGGAAACTCATTTTGCAACTCTATCAAATACCAGTTACATTCCTACAAGGAAAATAGTCCTGCTGCCAGTCAATAGGACATTCGACCTTGCAGGGAAACCTGAAAGACACTTGTACAAAACAACAAGATCTGGTTACAGTTGCACTATCACTGCCAATTCCATTAAAGCTTATCTTTAAAATGTAATGAGCTCTTTAAAAGCGGCCAACACTAAACTCATTTTACAGGAGCAGCTAGAGTCTTGCTGCTGCTTTCCAGCGCCTTCCCATCACTTCCTTTCTATTTACATGAGAAATTACTTTGTTATCTTATAACTTCGAATACAGTTAGCATGCTAAATACAAAACAATTACTTGCCTCTAGGGAGAGTGGCCCAGTTTCAGCAAACATGAGTCATGCATTCATCCTGCTTTCATAAACCCACCCCATTACCCCTGACCAGTGGACATTTGGAAGGTCACAGTTCAAAAGCACTTCTGTAAATTTTACTATTTTACAAGAACTCTGCAGGCCAGCTTCAAGCTCTCCAAGGCATCTCATTTAGTGCCCTTGTTTTTCCTCCAGCAGCTCTTGTGAAGAAGTCCAGCTCTTCTTGCCCGCATGCCAGAGGACAGTTTCTGGCTTTGGAAAGGCATCACTGATGGGTCACTCCAAAGCTCTTATGGAAGATGAATGAGTTTAGACAGATAACACTAAAATAAAGAATACTAACATGCACTTTTGATTTTTAGGACACACAGCTATGGGAGTTGCTGGAGACTTCATGGGATTCTCAATCAGTAGAAATTGATATTATTGGTAAATTCCATTTTTGCTTTGAGACTTTGGCTTAAACAATCAGTAAGCACAATTTTTTACATATGCTTTCATTTTAATTACCATTTTTTAACAGAGCAAGATAATGAAATTTGACACTCTGCTACTTTTAACCTTAACAGTTTGTAATGAAAATGACCTTGTATCTTGAATGGTACAGCTGCTTATTCCTAAATTCAAAAAAGGCTCAATATAAAGTTGATTGAAGTTAACAGATACCCTCCCAATGACTTAAACCTATGCTGCCCCTTAGAAACCAAAGAGCAATACTCAGACAGGGCTCTGCTATTGCAAGCATTTTTCCCCCTAGACATAAGCCAGGAAAAGCTGCTGGCATCAGCATTCATGGAGTGAAAGGCATGTTCCACATCTCCTTCGAACAAATACTGCTGCACATCGCAACCTGGGCAAGTTACCAAACCTAAGAGGAATCTGCTGCATGTGTGCAATGAGCACCAAGTAACAGTGGCATGTGCTCTGAAAATCCTCACAACCTGAGACAAAAAAATTATTTTATTTTACCTTTACCTTTGAACAACTATTTCTGTGTTTGAATGTAAATCACAAGCTCGTGAGCCACCAATGGCAGCCAATTCACTAGTGAGTATAAAGTAGCAGAAACTGCAGAACAAGCCCCTCTGCATTAAGACCAGCAGTGAATTCCACTTGGAAAGTTTTCTGTTAAGAGTTGCCTACCTGGAGCACATGGTCACATCTATCATTGCTTTTCATGGCTTTCACATATCAAGTCACTGTATCTGCCAGGCACCAGGGGAAAAGAGAAGTTTTCAATTCTTCTTCCCAATATCCTCATCACTTCAAGTACTTTGGGATCCTCTCCCACAAACTGTGTCTCTCACCCAGAAAACACCTGAACTGCTAAGCTGCTCTAGTACAAGTGTCTTTTACACTTGTGCAACACTTTTCCCTAAAACAGTAGTGTCTGCTGGAATTCAGACTTCATGCACACTCCACTACTGCAAATGACTTTCTCTTGGGGCAGGTTTGTTGGGTTTTTTTGCTAGATTTTAAAGAGGTTCAGTCATAGAAAAATAAAATCCAAAACAATGGGAGATACAATTTTTAGATTTTTTTCCTTCCCCAGTAGTCAGATTTAGCACTTCAGCAAACAATTTTGTTACTTTTCTCATTTAATGGCTAGATCTAGAACTCTTCACATAGTATTGGGGAAAGAAGGGTCTTGACCCTCCAATAATTGTGATCATAGAACCTGATTTACAGAGGCAGTTGTTTTATCACAGAAATTAACTACAGACACAAGTGACAACATGAAGACATCAAATTCCCTGTGAGGTAGGAAATGACTAAAAGGGAGAAGTTTTGGACTTGGGTGGTGGGGGGGGGGTTGGTTTTTTTTTTGTTTTGTTGTGGGTTTTTTTTTGTTTTGTTGTGGTTTTGTTTGTTTGTTTGTTGGTTTGGTTTGGTTTGGTTTGGGATTTTTTTGTTTGGTTCGTTTTTTTGTTGGATTAATATATCTTTGTTTATTGGACCAAGTAATCTGGCTGGGGATAAGAAAAACTGAGTTGCTAGAAGAAGGAGTATGAACATGAAAATCCCTGGACTTATTTCTCCCATTCCGCCCCTCCCCCACCAATCATTAGGCACAATGAAACAGATTAGCTCGTGCTCCAGCCTCTGCCCTGCTTACCTGCTTAATAATCTGGACACTTCCAAAAATAAAAGGATTTGTCAGTTTAATCCATTCTCTCATTTATAATAATCACAAATAATGCAAATAGTCATAGCTGAAATCACCTGCAGGTTTGACACCAAACCATTCAAATGAAGATTAAACAGAATTTAATAGTTTCCATAAGGAATTTAACCACTAGGCAAAGTGACAAATCCATTAGCCCAGCCAAAGAGAAAACGTTCAAGACATCTTGTCCAGGAGAACATAGCACTGTTGTTTTTGAAATAACCTACTTTTTCCAATATTTAGAAACACAATGAAGTCTTAACTACATGTTTTATGGGGCTGAACACAGTTAATCCATATGGACCTATAAAATAGACTTACCACATTTTAAGCTAGACATACAGAACAGAATTATCTAATGTGTGGAGTCTTTTTTATATACACACACATATATATATATACACACAACAGAGAAATGTACTGAAAATCTGTTTCAGTTCTATGGGTTCACATGTTGAAAAAGATTACATGTGCAACAGAGAGCTGCATAGTAGAAAATGTTGATATGGAGAAAACTTTTGCATAAGCCTTATTTTCTTTGTCAGAACCATAGTCTGCTCAGTTCCTGCCTTTGTTTTGTGTTTGGCAGCTGCAGAACTATAAAAAGCATTGCCATTTAAAACATTTTTAGAAGAATGATATTGTATTAGGTTGACAATACAGAAGTCATTTATCAAAATGTCACATTGTCTGGAGAGACAGGTAGCAAGTGCCACCCCTGGGCCTCAAAGAGAAGGTTAAAAAATTAAAAACATGCTCATCATCTCCAGTAGAGCACAATATAAACTGAAAGTAGTCAAGTTTGCTGTTGTGCTAAGCCTTCTATTTAAAGAGAGGGAATTTCAGCAGTGTTTATTCTCCCCCAAGCACCAAGGCCTGTCTGACCTGCTCACAACAGCTCTAAAGCTAAGTCTGTCCCAAAAGAATTTATTTGGATGAGTGCTACAATAAGCTGTTCAAGGTTTGGTAGCAGGTCAGTATTTCAGCGAGAAAAGGACAGAAAAATAAGTAACAGACAAAAAGAAAGAGACAAAGCAAAACCCAAACCAACCAACGAACCTAAAAAACCCGGAGCAAAATCAGATTATCTATAGAACTGCATGTCATTTAACAAGAGAGGTAGAGGCAAGGCTTCTCCTGTGCAGGGCAGCATCCAGCTTTCAGCTGCAGCAGCCATGTGGCACCTTCCCTATCAAACTCGAGACCCAAACTCTGCCAGCGGCTTGGTGCTAGAAATGCCACAGTGTTGCCTGCATGGGGGCACGTGGTGGCAGAGGCTCTCTTTGAAGTGAAGAAAAAGTGAAACACCTGAAGTACAGGAGAGCTGCCAAAGGGTATGTTTGCACAGTATCTCTAATCAGCCAGGCAAGTGAGGTGGGGCAGGAAGGTAGATCAGCATCATTTATAGCAAATCAGAAAAAGAAAACTATCCCAAAGTGCTGGAGGGGCCTAAATACTGTAAAAAATTGTAACTGTCTCACATCAGCAAGGGGTATCAAGAGAGCACAGTTATTCATTAAAGAACAACTTTTCCTTTCTCATCTCTGAATGGAAGTCAGTAACAGCACCAAGTGTTCTTCTGGAGGCGGCTGCTGCAGAAGCTAAAGAGGAATTCAATTTACATTCTCTTAATCCAAAATCAAGTCAAATGGAACTAATTCTAGGTGCAGTTTAGTTTAGAAAATGCCAGATCAAACACACCAAAACCAAAAACTTAGGAGTCAAAATCTGCCACATAGCATTACAAGGTGGCCAGACCCAACTCTAGCAGGAGATATACTGCATGTCCAAACCACGTGAAAGCCAAACCGAGCCACAGACTACAGCTCTTCACTTCATCTTGGGGATCAGCACTGCCTTTCAGCACCTTCAGGTGAATCATCACTAATTCTGAGGAGTATCAATGACCCGTCACAGAGCAGCACACAGACTCTAACACCAGTGACATCGTGTGTTGTGCTGCTTACGTGGGGCAAGGCTTGGAGTGTGCCGAGGTCAGTGAAGCACACACTGCTCACCCCGCACACAGTATGTTCAGTCTTCCTGCCAACATCCACAGTGTTCCCAAAGTAATCAACTAGTAGCTTACCCCGTATTTCTCTAGATGCAAGGAATAGGAATGTGAACAAGCTGCAATATTCAGCACTAAATCCATTCTAACAGCAACAATATCAATTTTCATATTCTTCACCAAAGAGTTCGTGTCACTTAAGTGCAAATTTTATTCAAGTGCCAGAAAAGCTTAGTCCATCCTATGAAACCAGAGCTACATTCATTCTTGGCTCTGCCTTACCAAATATGCCTGATATAAGGATTAAGGCCTCTCCAAAAGAAAGGGCATGATGAAAAGAAAGCAACATAAGCAGCTGCCAAACTGATAAATTTCCTCAATTTAAAGGCAGTTTTAAAGGTATTTTTACAACATTTTCAGAAAGCAGAAAGAAGCATTTTGTTCCAAAACAAATTTATTTTTATTAAAATCTTACACTGAGTGCAGGCATAAACTCAGCACTTATAAAAGCTGCCCAACCAATGCTTCCAAGGCCTCTCAATCTCATTTACAAGAGCTGAAGGGAAAACAAGGACCAACATATTACAGGATTAGTACAGCACAGAGGCAGGTGTGCATCAGCACCCCTCTCACCCTCACAGCAACAAACATCCAATGCACTGCCAAGCTCTTCCATGGGAGTGCTACTTCCAAAGCATTAGCAGCATCCCAAAGGGGAGAGTGACAGTGTTGGCAAGAGGTTATGCAGGCAGACAGGATGGCAGATGGCTTCTTGGTTTGGCTATGATAAGGGAGACAAACTGGCATCGAAGCTGGGGGACCAAAGGGACTTTTGCAGGCTGCTGCTAATACCAGAAGCACCAACAGATTTAGTTTGGGCTCAGTCTGCTGACCACACCATAATAACAAGTTCTTTGGCACCAAAATATTAGAAGATATCCTTGCCAAAAGACAGCCTGGACTCAGAAAAAGATATGATTGACACTAACACCAAGCAAATAAAAATGAAAGTTCACATGCCAGGATGATGGCCAAAATAAATCTAATTGAACAATCACATTTCCAGAACACCACCACATTTTCCAAAATATTTGGCCAAAGCTCACCTCCTCGGAGTTTGTTTCCAGTTGAAGTAATGGGGGATACACACCTTGGCTTGACTAATGAAGTACAAACATGTAAAGAGCCTCTCTGCTCCGGGCACCATTGAAGGCTCATCCCAATGCAGAGTGCTCCAGCTGACTCACATTTCAACTCTAGAGTATTCAGAACCTGATTTGACAAAACGTCATCTCTCAGCTATAGTTTTACTTGCGTCTAAACTTGCAGGGTTTGGCTATGAAAGTGTCTTGTTTGATATCCTCAGAAACACAAACCATCAGGTCAGTTCATGTACACGAGCATCCTGTCTCCTGCAGCAGCCACAAGCCTTAAGAAGAGTAAATAACACAGGTTAATAGAATACTCTTCCACTGCACTCTTCCATCTTTTCATCATTTTCAGTTTGGGGACTTTCTAAGCCAAGTGTTTTTTTAGAGTATGTAGTAACCCCCAGTGGATTCTTTTTCCCCCTAAATTAACTTGTCCAGTCTAGAATTTGTCCCTCAAAACTTGCTCAAATACTTACAGGCTCCTGAAAAAATATGAGGGGAACCTCTAAACTCTGCCCACCTCATATTCTTTCTTTGCAAAACATGAACAGATGGCAAGCTAACAAATGCTGGAAGCACACACTTAAAGCCCCGTGCATCACTCAGTTGTTGTGTGTCTATCCAAACATAAAGCTAGCCAACTGAAAACTCCAGCTGCAATAAAACCTCCAGTTGTAAGAACACAACCTTGTGGATTAAGAGAGATTCACTACTTTGAAAACAGAATTCTGCCTCGATTTGATCTTGCCAACTAATTTCAGACACACTGTTCTTGTGCTCATTACTAGGTTTTTTAAAATCCAATCATTTTACAAATCCACCTAATTTTAGCCCTGTTTCACCACAGCTGCCAAGTGCAGCCGTGTGCAAGATCATACAATTTGTTTCTCAGCTGCAGTGGCAAATTACTGACACTGTTCAAAGAACCCACAGTTAGCTCAATTTCAATCCCTGCAAAGCTGAAGGACAAACAAGGTTTCTGCATTTTAATCATGTATACAGCAGCACATTCAAAAAAAGCTGCAGAAACCTATAGTGATTCTTTAAGGTTTGAGTCTTACAGATCCAGACTAGTAATTTTGTTTCGTTGGTTTTTTTTTTGTTGGTAATTCATTATGACATTCCATGAAAAACAATAGAGAACATGGATGCACATCAGAAGAGTAGAGAGTAGCATCCAAATGTACTCAGAGACCACAAAGTCAGATCCTGCACTGCACTTGCAGGAAAGTTTAATGGATTATCTCAACCCTTCAAATAAGGCAGTATCCTGCCACTTTGAAAACAAACGGTGACCTCCAGTGCTGCATCTGTTTGTGATGGCAGATCTCCAAGTAGGCATGATTTTTCTCAAAATTAGAACTTCCAGAAAAATGCAAGAAGTGTCATCAACCTTCCAGTCACATCTCATTAACAAAGTTACAGTCAATTTTGGGCATGACAAGATTGTTGAGTCCCTGCAGGTGTGTGGTCAAATTGGGAATTGTTCAGCTCAGCCTGTGTTTGTTCAAATACAGAAAAGGCATATGAATTTGACAAAGTCCCTGGAAAAACTGGGAATCATAAAAGGCACGTCTGAGGTGAACAGAACTGCACAAATCTTAAGAACTGACAGCAGTGTCAGAGAGAACATGACATGGCCTTGACCACACCAAACACCAGGTAGCTTTGATAAAGAAGGTAGTGGGTAAGGAAAGCCCCATCTTTCCTCCCAGGGTCTGAGCATCAAATTAGTTTTTCACAAGGCTAAGGCCCCAGAGTAGAACATACTTATTTCTCAGCAAGTCCGGTGTTCATTGGATCACCATAGAAAACTCTTACCAGCGCTCTGTGGTTATCTGATATTGTTAACATTTTTAGGTTTTCCAATTCTGCGGCATTCAGGGTCTGGAAAAGAACTTCTTCATGAAGCACTTCATAAAAACATGTGACAAGCTCATCTTCACCCTCTTGTTATTTCTGAGACCCTTCAGACTCTTCAGTCAACTAAGAACAACTGCTATTGCCTTTCAAAGCTGCAAATACTTCTCACAAGAATGCTGATGTTTCCCAAGTCCTGCCCTTGGATTAAACATGGACTGTCACAATTCACAACACAAGGAAGAACAGTATTTGAACACTATAGCAGTAAGAAATGTAGTACATAGCAAACAAAGACCAAAGGGAAGAAACAACTGCAAATTTATTAAATCCATAACTAGTTTCTGGATTTATTTTTCTTCTTCTTCTCAGGCAGCTTTGGACACCAGGGGAACTTCTCAGAGGACAGCCTGCTTTTACTTTTACTAATATTTAGGATATTACAAAGGACCTGCCAGCAGCGGATTTTGAGTCTGCTTCTTCTTCAAAGCACCTTCAACCTAGTAAGCAAGCAAAGACTTGGATCAATAACCTCAGACTGTAAACCTGTCTGCAATTCTGCTGAAGGGACAGCGTTCGTCTTTGAATAAATACCACACACTTCAAGCTTCAGACTGACAGCTTAAACTTCATCCAAAAGCTATAAAACAGCTAGGGTACCAATAAAGCAGCAAAACACTTACTGCTCAAAGTCTCATTTCTGAATATTTTTTCAGAGGTTCTTGGAGAGATGTAAGGACTATTCCCTGCAGAGCTGCTTGCAATCAGTTAAAAATTTAGATTAAAGTGAGATCCACTGCAGAAAAACAGCAATACCTCCATGCCTGTATTTAGTTACCAAAGGAGTAAAGAGTAATTGCTATGTGAAGAGAGTACAACAGCTGAAAACCTACCTAAATTAGGGATCCCTAATTTTGATTTACACCACTGCAGCACAGCAGACCAAAGGGCCACCAATCCCATGCTGACAACACAGGAACTGCCTGAAACATACCTTTTCAGCTGAGCACAGGTAATTCTTCAGAGGTTACTATGAACTCTAAAGAGGCACAGAGGAAGCCTGTTTAGAAAAGTCTGGAAAGAGGTCTTGGGTGTTTAGTAATGATGGGTTACCTAGGTGCATACACAGGCAGTCCTTATCTCTTACCACAGATGTTAGCCATCTCTGTCATAACTTGGATGCTCTGCAAATGATTATCTCAGTGGCTGCAAGGTCTGCACTGACTGAGGAACATAATAAACAGCAAATGCCCAGCCTGGTGACCAGCTGGGAGACTTCTCATGGCCAATTAAACACGGCACACTACAGTACTTTTTCCTCTAACAGGAATAGTTTTCTACCCTTCTCTCCACATGGACAAAAATTCTATTAACATGTCAAAAAAATATTTCACTGGGAGGAGGGAAAACACTTAAGAAAAGCCTCAGTTCTGAAAAATATAAAACAGGCCATTAAAAATCTACTCTTGCATCAGCCAGATTCAGCTGTTTGTGTGTTATTATTGCATTACACAGAGGAAAGGTCAAAGTATTAATTTTTCAGTTCAACTCAATATATGGAAGAAAACTAGAGACATTAGCTACGTCACTCTCCGTAACTATCATGAAACACCCATCGAAACCTCTTAATGCCAACAAATTACTGTTATTTATGACCTAGTTGGCAGTCCCTTTTCTCTTCAGCCTTACAGACAGGCACTGTATAGTGATTTAAACTAGACTGCCTACAAAGTTGTTGCTTGTTCAGCAAAATAACCAGTGTCACTGCATGCGTTGGTCCTTTGAGATTCACCTCAATGGATGCTGAAATGGTACCAGAAGATGCAGCTCAATGTACGGCATCCTACACAAAGCAAAAGTGGTCATCCAAAGGGTCTCCAGTCTGGAAAATGACACAGGAAGCTCATGGACTGGATAACTGTGTATCAAGCATATGACAAACAGTCACAGCCCAATCAATCAATCAATTAACCAATCAATTAATTTCAATACCATGTTTAATACCTGCTCATTTCAGGTAAATAATGCACTTGTAGTTATTTCTAGTAATAGTAACACAAGAAACTAGAATCCAACGTTCTTGACCCTGACATATTTGATCCCAAAACTGGCACCCAGATTATTTTTACCCTTCAAATTACAGAAAGGCATAGAAAAGCAGTGTAGAGTTTAGTTATGGGGTCTCACTTCACATGCTTTGTAGACTTTGCTGAAAACTTTCTCCAAAAGCATTTTTCTTTTAAATTCTTATTATTATGACTGTATTGTTAATGTTTCCACAGCATTGAAGATAAACACATCTTCATCCTGGTGAGATGTTGCTTTGGTAGTGGAGCACACAGAGCTATGGATATGCTATGAAAGGAAGACTGAAAACAAGAACAGCCACACATGCTTGTTTTATCGTGCAGGTGTAAATGACCCGTTTCACTGCTACATGCGTAAAACAATATATATCTATAAATAACCCAGGTGATATAGATATAGATATAGATATAGATATAGATATAGATATAGATATAGATATAGATACAGCTACAGCTATAGCTATAGCTATAGCTATAGATATAGACATAGATATACAACCCAGATTTTGGTATTGGACCTTAAGGAGAAGCCATACTTTCTCCATTCCAGTTTTTTGTGCTTTCAGGCAAACAGCTTCAGTTCCCAGGCAAAGGCACTTCTGCCCTATCCAGGCTCTCCCAGTACCACTGCGGCAGCAGGACAGCGGTCAGAGGGGAGGCAGGTGCCCGACTGCACAGGAGGCTGCAGTCCCGAGCCAGCAGTACTGCTAGACACCCATCACACATCCCGGGCTCTGTTCACGTCAGCCCACGGCCGCTCCCCATCCCCGGCATTTCCCCACTTTTGGAGCGGAGCCGCTCCCNGTGTGCCCGGCACGGGGACCCGCCGAAGCGAAAGGAAACCCAGGAAGCAGATCCCGCGGCAACCCCGCGGCGGCCGGCCCTCCTCCGTTACCTGTTAGGGCTCAACCGGCGGCGCAGGGGAGGGGGAGCCGGGCCGGGCCCGCCCCCGCCGGGGACAGCGACACGCCCGGGCCGGGACCCGGCGGGGCGAGCGGGGCTGTCGGGCAGCGGCATTACCGTCCTCGCCCCTCTGTGTCCGCATCGTCCCCGTGAGCCGCGTTAAAGGGTGGGCGCTCCAGCGCCTGGAGACCCTGGGCAAGGACACGGAGCAGGACAGCGGAGCAAAGCTGCTCGGAGGAGTTGTTAGTGCTTAAGGAGCATCTTCAAAGAACTTTTCAGTCCAGGAGTGTGAACAAAACCGTGGTTAGTTAGGCATTTCAAGCCGCATATAATCTATAAATTCCCTATGTGAAATTTATATACAATGTATATTGTACATATAATGTATTTACTATATATGTAGCTATATAATGTATATAACCTGTATTTCTTTATGTTGTGATTATATATTTACTGAAGAAGGCAGGTCCCTGCACCCCCCTCATTTTTTGTTTTTTTAGATAAATGAGCTCCTTTATCCCTTAAAATGGTGAAAACGTCATCGCCACTACCACTACCATCACCACAACCACTTCTGTGAAAAAACAGTGCCCTGATTACCCGCCAAAACAGTGGAGGATTCATGTTCAATTTCATCTTAAGATCATCACAACTTCTGTACCTGCATCCCTCTCATGAAGTTCACATCTGTTTTGCTAGAGACACTCTCCAGCTTATCCCTCCATTAGTGTTGCTGTCTGCAGGTGTATTTTTATTATGCTTTAATACACTTGTGGATAAATTATACAGTCCATGCAGAAAAGAATAGACTACAGAGCAAAAAAATGACTAGACGGATAGGGTTGTTTTTCCTTGCCTTGCCTCTAGGCACTCAATAGAATAGACTGTTGCAATTTGATTCCACAACCTTATGATTTCTCCCTGAAGAGCAGCATTGTTCCTGGTGTGTTCAGGATATTTACACCTCTGCTGTAGGCAATGATTATATTCAAGCCTCATACTTGAGGACTGTAGCAACTTAATAACTACTAGAACTATGCGGGGTAGGGGAAAAGACTCTTGGAAGTAGGGTTGTTTGTTTGATCTTTGGGTTTTTCCCTGAAAAATTTGTGATATATTGAGACACACTTCTGAGGAGAAGTGTCCTCCACTTCCCAGACAGTGGAGAAAAGGAATACATGCATCACTGATGCCAGAATATGATCAGGGAGATTGTTAGTGCATAGAACACATAATAAGAAATATACCACTATTCTTACTCTTTTTTTGGTGTAGCTATAAACTAGAAAAATCTAGAGATTTTGATCTCCTCGGGAAGAATTTGCATAAAAGCCAAGTCAATATCATGCCAGCTTGCCAAAACTTTCTTCCTCCCGCCAGCCAGTTGGTACACCATGCACCGTGTCAGTACTCTTGAGATCTTCATGGCCTCCTCTGGACTTGCTCCAACTTGCTCCACACTGTTCTTATGTTGGAGGCCTAGAACTGGATGCAGCACTCTGGGTAGGGTGTCATGGGAGTGGAGTAAAGGAGGAGAATCCCTTCCTTGACCTGTTGGTCACACTGCTTCTGGTGCAGTCCCAGGAATGTAGGCAGGGGAATGGAGAAATCATTTGCCTCGGGCCACACAACAGGTCAAATGGCAAAGGTGGGAATTCCCACACAGCCCTTCTACAATGGATTGGCAAAAAGTCCAAATTGGGGAGTAAGGGAAGTGCTGTATCTGTAGTGTCTTATTTCTAAATGGGCTGCAGAAATGGCTGCATATGTGATCTCCCATTATTGACTGCTGAAGTTATTGGACAGAGAGGGCTATTCTTAACAAGTGCACAGGACAGTAATTATTTTTGGCTCATGCACACACTGCCACTAGAAGATATATACACATATGTATGCCTTTGACTTTATTGTTACTGTGCGGACTCTTTTGCATACTTTATTTCCTTAATTTTAAAATTCTAGCTTATGTGCTTCTCAGAGCAGGGATGTATTATATATTCATAAGTGCAAAAATAAAATTTTCTCTGCAGCCACAAATTGTCTCCCTACTTTTGTGCAGCCACTGAATAGTGCCTTGCAGGGGCCATCTCATCTTTTACCTTCTGTTGGCTGACAGTAGCCGTCAAACTGACTTTTTCATCCTAGTGAGAAATAAATTACAAATGCTGTGCCTCTAAAATTTACCTGGCACTGCAAAATAGAGCTTGAATCTGATTTAGATTCATTTTCTCCAGGCTGCAGAGTGCTTGCTGTCAGATGCACTTGAATGTACTTCATCTAATGTTCAAACCTCTCTTGAATGCAAATTGAATAAAAGAGATGGTCAAAATCTTGATTAAAAAACTAGAAAGAACATTACCAAAAAAAGTCATAAAAGCAATGAAATGCACACTTATGTTCATCATTGAGGTCTTAGGATTTTTTAAAGCTATTTTTCAGCAGCAGGAAGGAAACAATGGTTTGTGGAATGGGATCCATATACACTTGGGGATTTGAGAGTTGCTACAGAATGCAATTGAAATTACAAAGCATATTACAAGACCCAATTCATTCCTCCAGTAATTTAAGAAACCTTTTTGTGCTATGGCCTTGCATTTAACAGTTTGGCATCTAAGAGAATGCCAATGAAATACTCTTTAAGCTTACCAGAGAATGAATCTCTGACATATAAAGCAGAACTGTATAGAGTCTATTCTTCTATGGCATTATCTTTCCTCTCACGAAATGAATTGAGCTGCAGTTATAAACTTTCATTGTAGTGATTTTCAAATCAGATACCTTGACAATTCCTGGCATTGTGTAGCCATGTGTCCCCTGGTTTATTAGTTTTTGCACAGACTATATACTATTCAGACTGTTAATTTAAATTCATTGTGACATGAGAAGCCTAACACAACAGGAGTAATGAGTTCTGGTTGGGATCCCTCTGTACAACAAAGAGTGGTCAGAAAAACTGTAAGTGCTGTAGAGGAGTCTGGAGCCAACTGATTCACAGATAGAATCACAGAGTCATGTAGATTGGAAAAGACCTAAAATCATTGGGTTCCAACTTTAACCTAACACTGCCCAGTCCACCACTAAACCATGTCCCTACACACTA